>PVLD010004269.1:0-127909 GCA_004027595.1 Dinomys branickii
GTCTGGGGTGAGTCCTAAAGCCTGTGGACTCGTCCCATTGCTGTCAGGAACAGGTGGTGATTGCGCAGGCCGCCGAGGCTCAAGGTGCTCACAGAGGGCGTTCAGGGTGAGAGCCGAAGCCCAGTAACTCAGTTCATGCTTCCTGCTTGATGCTGGAGTGAGAAGGGCGTGGTGTCGTGTGAGCCACCTCCATCTGCACATTGTTGTGTTTGTACCATGCTGGACATCAGATACGCTGGGTTCTGGGAGACAGCAAATGAGACACAGTCCCTGTCCTCATCAAGCCGTGGGGAGACAGTAGCAAGTGAACATCCCAGCCTGGTGCTACTGCAAAAGGGCAGTGTAGGATGGGGACCACAGTGTGGGAGGTGGCAAGCACAGGGCACAGGCCCACCTCAGACCACCAGTCTCCGAAAAAACAACACGTTTTTGGCACCTGTAATCCCAGCACTACAGGTAGCCTGAGGCAGAAAGACCCCAGGTTCAAGGTCCACCTCCGCAACTTGTTGAGATCCTGTCTCAAAATAAGAAATAAGAAAGGGCTGGGGATATAGCTGAGTGCTAGAGAGACCTGGGTTCAATCCCTAGTCTCTCGCTCTCTGTCTTTCTCTCTGTCCTTCTCTGTCTCTCTCTGTCTCTCTGTCTCTCTGTCTCTCTGTCTCTCTGTCTCTCTCTCTCTCTCTCTCACACACACACACACACACACACACACTAGGACTCAGAGACTGAGGACAAACAGGCTTGTGGAAGATGGAAGAGTACATTCCCAGGAAGGTGAGCCATAGTGAGGAGTCTCCTCCTCTGGAAGTCCTGGCAGGCACATGGAGAAGATGAAGATTCACGCCTCAGTGTTTATAAGAATGGAAAATGGAAACAACCCTAATACCCATCACTAGGGTACCTGACCACAAATAAATGGTCACAATGGGGTTGATTCAGGCAGAACAGGTGCCCTGGGAAGACACTGGGTAGCCCATGGGCCCAGGGACAGGGGAGCTGTGGCTTCATAGGTGTGGGGGCATCTTGAGAGAATGCTGCAGCTGGCCCTGGACACTGGACACCTCCCCTACCACTAGCAGGAATCCTAAGGTGTCCCTGCTTCTTTGTGGCACAGAGTCCTGAGGACAGGCTAAGGTCAGGCCACAGGCCCACCTCTCTGTGCTGCTCGAGAGGCAAGGTATCTGGAGGCTGAGGAGAAGCCCCAAACCTCCCACCTCTCTCAAGGCAAATTTATCCTTTCCGGGAGGGACCCTGCCCCAGTGCCAGGTCCTGGTTCCACCCAGGTCCATCTGGCACTGCCTGCTCTTTCTGAAGATGGATACCGGGTGGTCCTGGAACAGATCTGTTTCATCTCAGGAGCTGGCCACCTCCTGAGATGAAAAGGGTGGCTACAAGCACCTGCCATCAGGGGCCAGCTGCCTCCCAGGCTTCGATATGCCAGGTGACAGCTTATATTGGATCCCATCCACCTTGGTGACAAGGCCCAGGTGAGCAGTGCAAAGTCTTTCTCCTCCCTCCAGAGATAGATGTGCGTTGTGACACCACAGAGCAGCACACCTGTCCCCTCAGGGAAGAACCCATGCTGCCATGACACATTGCCTTGAATGCTTCCCCTCAACTTTGAACATACTTATCATTCTCGCCACAATATGAAAGCAGTTCCGGAAGTTCTCTTTCATGAGTGTCTTCAGTTGCACTGCCCTGGGTGCTTCAGTGCCCTGAAGGGATTCAATACGGTTTCCTTTCATGGTCATTTTGACTTTGAGGTAGAGCCAGAAGTCACACAGTGCCAGGTCCAGGGAACAAGGTGGATGAGGACATGCCATAGCGTTTTCATGAGCCTCCTTTTGTTCAGTGGCCCTCAGCAGCAGTATTCATCTTATGTTTTTATCACACCTTGGAAAGACACTCACAAAAGAGAACTTACAGACCTGCTTCAGAAAGTGGCAAGGATGCTGAGATAAGTGTGTTCTAAGTGAGGGGGAGTGTTCTGAGGGGGATGAATGACGATGTGTCTTTTACTGTAATAATTTTATCTATTTAAACCCTCACTATATTTTTTGACCATCCATTACAGATGCCTTGGCTCGTGTGACTATTCCAGATACACATCTGTATTTGTGCTCTTCCCAAAGCCTACTGTCCCTCTTGCTGCCTCGCTCCTTGGGGCCCCAGGCTGTCTGACTGTAGAACAACACCCTTCCTCAGGGTGATGTTCTGCCCTCTCCCTCTGTGCACACAGAAATTGACAGGTGCTGCTCTGCGTCCTGCCACAGGGAGGCACCCAGCCTGTGTGGGCCTGCAGTGACACCTGAAACCGGTTCCTGGGGTTGGAACAACCCCACTGGTGTCCAGAACAGATGCAGGTCACTGGGCTCTAGAGGCTGTAGCACCACGCAACAGAGGGCAGATCTCACCCATAGAGGGCCGCCACGGACCCACAAGCAGGTGTTGGGGCAAAAGCTGGGTGTGGCACAGGAGGAGAGAGGCCCCCTGCTCAGAGGTGTTCTGGCTCCCAACCCTGACACCTGGGCCTGCTATAGGGCCGCACAGACCCCCAGTGCCTCTCACAGCCCCAGCTTTCCACTTGGTCAGGAGACCCTAAAGTCCCCATGCATGGTGTCCTGCTCCCAAGGAGGAGATGCCTCTTGCTCCGCCAGCAGCCTCTGGGTCTCCATAGGAGCTGGCGCTGCACCCCAAATGTTTCACATGTCACCTCGAAAGCCCACCAAGGCCTAATGGAGGCTGTGCCCTTTCCTAAGGGCCTTAGAACGCACTCCAGGGAAACACACCTGTCACTGCTTTGGCCTGGTACGGTGACCGCAGTGTGGGCACAACCAAGAGCCGTATAGCCTGCAGCAGGATAGGTGCACACTCCTGGAGGTTCCAGGAGAGGGACAGACACGGGGGAAGAGAGACAGCGAGAGATGCAGAGACAGAGGCACTAACAGGACTACCTTTGGCAAGGTGAGTCCCGCAGCAGACCAAGTGCCACATCGCAGCGCCCCCTGCTGGAGCCTCTATTTGTGTCGTTTAGGATAATCTCGCCAGTACTTTCCCAGAGTCCCTCAGCAGGACAGCATTTGCCCAGCAGGTGGGATGCCCTGGGTTGTATCCCCAGCACTGACAGGGAAAACGACTGCGAAGCCATTTCCGGGAGGCTGCCTGGCTGGGCAATAGCATCAGCCCTGGAGCAAGGCTGGACAGGACCCCAGCGCTGTACCAGCGAGTTGCTGCAGGGGCTCTGGGTGCCCCAGGAGGAGTCCTGATGGCTCAAGTCACCTCAGCTTGCCGATTCAAGTTGTTCAGTGATGGGGATCATCAAAGACTCTTTCAAGTTGCACTTTAGGTTTGGTCCTGAATCCTTCACAGTGAAGCCAGTGCTCCTCCCCACTGCAGCTGAAGTCCGGGAATCTCACCCAGAAACACTCAATGTTTCTTTCTGTGTGTCCCCCGAGGCCCAGGCTGAGGCAGCTCTCAGGTCTGTCCAGAGCAGCACTCAGAAATCACTGTCCACCGCATGCGCTTGAGCCCTAGGGATCCTGATATCCCTTTCTCAGCACCAACTTGCAAATTTCATGGCTAGTAAATATGATTTTCTGTCAACCAGCTGCAGAGATAACTCACACCACCCCCGACTGCTCAGGCTGGTGCACAAAGCCAGAATTACTGACGGATGCACCTGTACCCGATATTCTTAGTTGCAGCTTCACACAATGAAAATCCAAAATAGCAGAGGCTTATAAGACATTTTTATTTTCTCTCAAATAAAAGAGACAAGGCAGTCTCTCTGGAAGTTGACATCTTCTCTTTTCAAATCATCACTTTAGCATATGACTGACAGCCTCAGGGTTACTTCGTGGTTCATAATGGCTGCTGGGATCGCAGCCATCACTTCTCCCTTTTGGGTAGCAGGTTGGGGGTGAATAGCAAAAGAGGAAAAACACTCTCCCCAACTCTCTCTCCCTTGAAACTGAGCACCTCTTTAAGTTCCATACCTAAGCACTTCTCTGGCCTCCTCCTATTCCTGCCCTGTGCTGGATCAAATTGTGTCAAGATTTCAGCTTCCCCAGCCCTGCAGCTGCAGGGGATAAGAGATCCACTAACATGGTCACAGAAAGACCCTATGTCTCAGTGCATGACTTGGGCTGAGAATGGAGGATATGAGCCTGTCACCATCCTCCTTTGGCCTCTTCAGTCCCCCTTAGAAGCCACTACCTGGGCCTCCAGGGCTTGAGCACCTTCACATGCACACAGCTTGCACGTGTAGCTACTGGGTCCTCCATATCACACCCCTCAAGGGCACACAGTTCCCAGAAACCATGGTGACAGCCGTCTGCCACCCTGTGCAATGACAGATTCCTTGAGTATGGTGGGGTTTTCTAAAATAGTTTTGTTGGTGTGTAACGCATGTGTGCGCGCACGCACGTGCTCTCTCTCTCTCGCGCGCACACACACACACACACACACACACACACACACACACAGTGAAATCACAGGTGCAAAGTTTGAAGCTCAATTAATATCCACCCCTCTTCGGAGCCAGCAGGCATCTCCCGTGCCCATGAGGCCTCCTAGATCAGCAGCCCAGCCACTCTTCAGCTGCTGTGTGTCTGCTTTTGAACTTCACACAAGGGGTCACTCCATACATATAGCTTAGGGCCAGCCCTTTCTGTTGCACCTATAACTTGTGATTGGTACGTGTCGATTGTTGCAGCCAAAGTCGAATTCCAGGAAGTGGATCATAACTGTCACCCTGTTTTACATTTGGGGGTGTTTTCAGTTGTCTGGCATTAAAAAATTTTTTTTCGTTCTCTTTTCTCTAAATCTCTATTGAGTTCTGAGGCTTGAACCCAGAGCCTGCATACTGAGCTACATCCCCAGTCCTGTTTTAGTTTTAGTGGAGTTTTTGTTTGTTTGAGACAGAGTCTGTCAGCCCACTTAGGGGCCCAAGGGAGATTTTTGTGAGTGAGGTCCCCAGGTTAAAGAATGCACGTGTGCAAGGCATCAGCAACAAGAGCAGGCAGCCTGGTGCAGAGCAGAGCACATGAGTGCAAGAGCCAGGGCAACAGCACCTGTATCTTTATTGTATAATTCTTCCACAGGCTGTTATTTCATATTTACATTCTTACATAGTGCCATAACCAGTGCATGAGTGTTTACCTGTGCTATGTCATGGTTACATAACTGTATCATACTACGCGCCTGCACTAAAACAGTGGGGTCACATCCTCATGTGTCCTTAGATGCCCCTGGGCTGTGAAGCAGTCTGAGTGGTTCTTCTTCTAAATTGCCCAATATGGGCTCGAACTTAGGATCCTCTTGCCTCAGCTTCCTGAGTAGCTGGGATAACAGGCACACACACTGCCATGCCTAGCTGTTTTGGTATTTTGAATAAAGCTTCACTAAACTTTTTAAAAATATATACTACATGATAGAAGCTTCCATGTGGGGGAAAGTTTCTCAGAGTTGTGGGACATTGAGATTTGCTGGGTGACCCAGACTGCCTAGGAGGCTTCTTTTTTGTGCTAAAATACATGTAAATTTTTTCCCACTTTTATTGTGTTTAAGTGTAGATAGATCCAATGTACCATTCATTAAGCACACTCACATAATTAGACAGCCATCACTGCTGTCCATCTCTAGCACCTTCCTCTTCCCGTGCTGAAACTCCATCCCCATTAGATGCTAACTCCCCTTTCTGCCCAGCCTGTGATGTTTTCAACTCAACCATGTAGTAGCAATGGCCAGAAATCTTTCCTTTTTAAAGCTAAATTCCACTGTTTGTGAATATCATATTTCATTTATCCATTCATCTGCCAAGGGGCACCATTATGTGATAGATTTGTAAATATTTCCTGTCCTTCTGGGAGTGCCTTTTTTACTCTATTGACAGTGTCCTTTGAGGCAAAGATTGTTCAGTTTTATAAATCCAATTTGCTTATTTCTTCTCTTGCTGGCTGTGTCTTGGCATCATGTCCAAGATGTCATCAACAAATCCAAAGTCAAAAGCTTTCCCGCTATGCTTTCTTCTACATGTTTTAGAGTTTATATTTTTGATCCATTCTGAGTTAACATTTTTTTGGAGACAGGGTCTCACTATGTAGTTCAGGCTAGCTTTGAACTCACTATTTAGCCCAGGCTGGCCTTGAACTCACTATTTAGCCCAGGCTGGCCTTGAACTCACTAGGATCCTCCTGTCTCAGCCTCCCACATGTTGGGATTACAGGTGAGAACCACCACACGCAGCTAGAGTTAACTTTTATATATGCATCAGTAGGGATGAATAGTCTTACATGCATCTTTTAGGGGGTATATGGACTTGCTTATTCAGGCTTATATGCTTACATGCCTATGAGTGAAATTGAGAGGCCCCTGTTTAGTTCTCCTAGCAACTTCCAGCTATTCCCAATGTATACTCTCTCTTACCAACACATCACACTGTCAGTGTGTTTTAACTTCAGCTATTCTGAGGGCTGGGGAGAGATGGGGTTTTCTTGGCCTTTGGTCTACCACCTCTCGTAGGGCCCATTACCTGAAAACCATTTCCGGTACCAGTTTTTAAACCAGCTGGGGTTCTAGCTACAGAAAAAGAAGCTAGCTGTATAAGCTGTAATCAGCTTATGCAGGCAAGAGTCTTACAGAGAAAAGAGGGTGTGCACAGGGTTGATGGGAAAGCCAGAGAGGAAGACTAGGAGTCTAACAGGGATTCAGTAAGGTTGGTGTTGTGTTAACTTTTGCTAAGTAGCAAACAATTTCAAAATGTAATAGCTGAAAACCCCAGTATTCATTTGTACCGGACCCCCTGAAAGAGGGCCCAGGTGGGTACAGTTGGGGTGGCTCACCATGGCCCCACAAAAGGCTGGTGGCTCGTCCTGCCAGGGCCTCCTCTGGGGACAGCTGGTAGGGCGACCTCTCTTCTCTTGGTGGACACCAACCCAGACTTGGTCACATGGCGGCATGTTCCATGATGTGACACACAAACCCTCTTGAGGCTAAGACTTGGAAGCCACATTTAAGGTCATGAGGCCAGATAGACCCAAAGGTGGAAAGCAACCCCACCTCCTGGCCTAAGGTGCTGCAGAAAATGTGTGGCCACTTGTGACAGGACACAGCCAGGTAAATACCACTAGGGGCCACTTTGGTGTAGGCACCTGCAGCAAAACAGGTTCAGCGTCCCCAGGGAGCCACTTGCACTGACACACCACATCTGCAGCCTGAAACTGAGCTGTTTGCCTGACCTTCAAAAAGATCAGGAGAGAAAGAGCTGAGTTTCCCAAACAGGCCAACTTGCAGACACACACTTCCATTGCTCCATCCCTGGCTTCCAGGGCAAGGGACTTGGAGATGACCCAGGCTATCTGCTCTCCTCTCCCCTTTCTCTTTAAGACCAGCTTCCTGAGGTCGTCCTGCCTTGCACTGACTCCAATTAATGCAAAGAAGCTTTGCTGAGTCCTAGAATCACAAAACCAAACCCACCTAAGATCTTCAAACTAGATTGTCCTTTTACCCTTTGATACCAGGAAGCGGAAGATGCAGGGTAGACAGGTTAGAACCAAGCCCACCAGCCTTACTGTAGACAAGGCTGCTTCCCCTGGACTCTGGCTGCTGCCACCCCAGCCACACTCGAACCACCTCATCCCACGGAATCTGTACCCCAGAGGCAAGGCTCTAACAATCCATCTGCTAGCAGCGACCAGCAGCTTCCCATGCGCAGGAAGGGGACTCAAATGTATTGAGGAAGTGTCATCCACATCCGCTTCCACAGAGGGAACATCACTTGGTTGCTCAGGGGGGTTTTGTGGGCCCCATGGGTGCTGCCATTCAAGTGCACCAGAGGGCTGGGGAAGTAGCTCAATAGCACAGTGCTTGCCTTGCATGCGTGAGGCCCTGGGTTCCATCCCCAGTGTCTTCCACCCGCTCCAAAAAAGATGTTCGAGCCATAGCATCAAGTCCAAAAGGAGCAGCCTGCAGGAAGTTCCCACCTGGAGTGTTCTCCTCACTCCCCGTCCATCCACACATGACCCGGTTCCCCTGGGGAGATGCTCCTGCCCCTTTGGACAAAGCTCCAGTGACCCAGGGAGACCCTAGGGGCTCTTTCTTTGTTACCAGTCACTGACATGGGGGGGGGGTTGAAAGAGGGTGTGTGTGCCCTGTGCTGATTACTGGGGAGGGGTTTCAGATGACCTCGTCACCACCTCACAAGCAGGCTCCGGCTCCGAGAGCTGGGATGTGGTGTCTTCCCTGTGCCCCATCTGTGTGGCCCAGGAAAGTGGTGGTCTGGGCCTCAGTGAGAGCTGGACAGGAAAAGTCTGCAGTGGCAGGAGCTGATCCCGGGAAGGAATGTTGCTGGAGCAGCCAGGGGCACCAAGCCAAGCATGCGGATTTGCAGAAGGGCAGAGGAAAGCGTGGCAGGGTTCTCACAGGCTGCTCCAGATGCTTACACGTTCGCCAGTGTGCATCCACACACGCCTGTCTCTGAGACCTATAGGGCTCCTCACACTGTGCTTGGGCACCAGTAGGAGGCCTGAGGTCATTGTCTGCAAGGGACACAGGCAGGGCTTTGATCTTGCAAAATAACAAAAATACAAGCTGGGTGTGGTGGTGCATGCATGTAATCCTGGCACTTCAGGGGGTTGAGGCAGGAGGGTTGTGACTTTGAGTGATGCTTGGGCAACATAGCCATTTAGCACGATCCTATCTCCAAAAACAAAAGAAAAAAAAATCTTTGGTCTTTGTGCCTGGCTCCCAGCACAGATCTCCTAAAGCCTTTGGCATGTCTGAGCAACAGGCGAGATGAGTATGTTCTGGTTTTCATCTTAAGCTCTTCCAACCTCACCTGAGCTCATGCTAACACAGGGCATCTTGGTGGCCCCTTAGAAGCTCCAGGATGGGGCTGTGGCCAGAGGACCCAAGCCTGCCCACTCACCTCCAGCTTGGGGAGAGATCCAGGGCTGAGTCTATGGCCAGTGGTTATGACTGAGACAATCCTGCCCACATAATGGAACCTCCATAAAGCTGCCTCCCAGGGGCTCTGAGGACCAGCAGCCTGGTAGATACACCTGCCTGACAGGGGCAGAGATGGCATACTCCCAATACCAGGGGCACAGAAACTCCTGCTTTCTGGAGATTTCTAGACACTATATGTACCTGTTCCTTTGGCTGTCTACTCATGTCCTTTGTGATATCTTTTTATAATAAGCCAGTAGAGCATTTCCCAGAGTCCTTTGAGTCTTACTAGCAAAATACCAAATAGGAGAAGTTCATGGGGACACTGATTTGTAGCCAGGTCAGACAAATGGGGGTCACCTGTAGACCTACTGCTTGAGATGGGTGTGAACCCAGGTCACAACTTTGCCTGAGCAGGCAGGGTCTTGTGAAACTGGACCTTTCCCCACGGAGGCTGTGTGGCTCCAGATTGCCTGCATTGGAACAGCTGTCCACAGAAAACTGGAGAATTATTGGCTGTGGGGAATGTCCAGCGTGATGAGAATAAACAGCTTTCAGTAGTCAAGTGGGGAGGAGATGAGACAACCAGCAGCAGCAGAGGTGCAGAGAGATAATTGATTCCAGGGGAAAGACAAGGTACAAGGCCTAGTGCTGGGGAGAGAGCCTCAGGCTGTGACCTACAGGGAGGAAAGGAGACCAGAGACCACGTGGGCAAAGTCAGACTCACTGAAGTGTGGGCCTAGGGAGTTCAGACCAGGTTAGCCTGAGCCCAGGTCCCCGGGGCAGCCCCATGGCCCCCAGGAGAGGCAGGGAGACCAGAGGCCCAGGTCCACTGCCAGCTGTTCCTCACAACTTGCTCATGCAGGGAGCAAGGAGCCAGGAGTGAGCCTGCGGCCAACATGTGGCCCCTCTACCCACTGCAGCCCCACAACCAGCACCCAGCCTTCTGCCTTTCCTGCCCACCAGCTCCAGGGCCTGACTCAAGGGCAGGGGCAGAACTGAGGACCTGGGTTCATTTCCTGGGGCTGTCAAGAGAAATAACTGCAAACTGGGTGGTTTCACACAACAGAGATTTCTTTTTCACAGCTCTGGAGACCAGAAGTCTCTGAACAAGGTCTCAGGCAGAGCCAGAGCCTTTTGTAGGCTGTGAAGAGGATCTGACCAGGCCTCTCTCTGAGGTTCCTGGGGTCCTGGACATCTTGATGAGTAGTCACCACCCTCCAGTCTCTGCTTGCACACAGCCTGCTTTCCCTGTCTTTCTGAGTCTTTCGCATTGGCTCCAAGGCTTACCCTAAAAAGGCAGGAGTCTCCTCTCAAAGTCCCTACCTTGGTCACATCTGCCAAGACCCTCTACCCAAATAAGGTCACACTCACAGATACTGAGGAGTAGTATTTTGACATATCTCTGGGGGGCACAAAACTCAGACCCCACTGGCAGCTGGATTCATGTGGCAGATCCTAGCTCTTCAGAAACCTTCCCAAATTCGCACCACAGTCCCTGGATACCTCAGCTGGATGGGGCTCTGGCACCTTTCTCCCCATGACAATGCTGAGCCCTCATCCCCACTGGCTGCGGGGGATGTGGAATCTAAGCCACCTCCAGCTACCTCCCAGGAGGCAACTCACTCTGAGACCCAGGTTCATGCTGAGACCAGGCTAACCTCGGAACTTCAGCAAGTTTCCAGGTTCACAAAGAGGTTTGGCCGTGGCAGCTCAGGAGACCCACACCACTGCTGTGGAAGGCATCCAGGAGTGACTGCAAACTGGACCCTTCGAGACTGATGCTGAATTTAGTCAATCTGAAGATCTTCTTGGTGGTACTGGTGAGAGAGGGTCAGAATGACTCACTGACCACAACATCTTAGAAAGATCCAAGAGGCTGAGGCAGGAAACCACTGGGCTTTGGCTTCACAGGTGGCACATTCTAGCAGAACAGGGTGGAGACATGGAGGCCTCCTTTAGTCAGGGGCTGGGCAATCTGAGGTCCACCCCTGAGTTGCACGACCCACAAGGCTCCCCCTTTTACCTCCCAACCACCCCTTTAACTGCAGAGACCTGCCTGTCTGAGCGATGTATGTGACATGGTGATGGCCAGTGAACACACAGTTCTGTAACCACCTCAGTATTCCTGAGCATCTGTCTTAGCAGCCCACCAGGGCCACCTCAGAGGGACTCCAGGCTCCAGGCCAGGCTCAGGGACCATAGCTGACTCTCTAAGTATACCTCCACCTTGAGACTTGAGCAGAATGGTATCCCAGTTTTATCTCACAAGTCAGTGCCCCGGCCTCCCCAGGACAGAGACACAGGAGGTGGCTGCAAAGATGCTGGCCTCTTCCCAGCTCCAGGCAGCTACTGAGCACCATCTGCAAGTGAGTGTATAAGATCCTGTGTTAGTAGAGACCCTAAGTCGATTCAGCCAGAAGTTCCCAGTTTTGACGTGCAGTGGGGCTTCTCAGCCTCCACCCTCCACCTGTGTTGTGTGGGCCCCTTGGCCTGATGTCAACAAGAGCCCTGTCTGGTGAGTTGAGCCAGAATCCCTCTCAGCCCTGAGCTTCTCTCTCCCTGGTTTTCCACCCATATACCTACTATGGGCAGCTAAGTGAGGGAGAAATTACTATATAGTCAGAGAGGGACTGGGCCTTCAAGGAAGTCAGCACAAAAAAGACATCAGCTTTGTGGCTGGAAGGATATCTAAAGAGAACCAGGCCAAGGGTTGGAGACACAATAGCCAAGCCTACAAGATAAACAGGAACTTGAGATTGTACTGTAGTTAGCACCACCTGGTCCAGCGGGCCCAGCTAGGCATCAGACATATAGGTGGGTGAGCAGAGCATCCGAACCCATACTCCCCTTCCTTCCCCAAGTGCCCTTATTCTTTCCACGAACCCTTGCTTCATGACTCACTTCCCTATTGGATCAACATTAGTTAAGCAACTATATAGTACTTGCAATCTTATAGGTTAATTGTAGTCTGACCCACATTGTGACTTTGCTGAATAAATTACCCCTAACAAAGGGCTTCAGTGGCCACCCATTTGGGACCCTTCCTGGAAATCCAGGAGCTGTTCTCCTTATTTCCAATAAATCTCCCGACTTCCTCCTTTGGTTCTCGACTTTCATTCCTAGATTTTTGAAGGCCATGAACTCAGTGCTTTTGACACCTAACAGGCTGGGAGTTATATTTTCCTATCTTAACCCCTCCTGCTCCATGGCTCCACCCCGACTTGCCCGTGCTGTGTTCAGAGCTGAGCACCCCCCACTGCAGGACATGGTTGTTGCCTCAGGGTCCCGGTAAAATCTGCCTTACGTGCTATATAGTAAGTGTCTTGGAGCAATTCATTCTGGAACATGAAAGTCTCCCTTTCTGAGCAAACTAGGAGGGTTGGTCTCCTCAGTGAAGGGTTGAGAACAGCCAGGAGTGTCCCCTGTGGCTGTCCCCCCCACTTACCACCCAGCCCCTCAAATCCTGGCTCTGGCCAGTGGAAGTTCTTTTTCTTCCTGAAATGCATACCTGTGGCTTCCCTTTCTGAAACGTTCTCCTCCCCAGCACCAGGTCCCATCCTACACATGCTCCAGGACTCATGGCCTGCAGTGTCTGAGGAAGTCTGGCACATGGGACTTAGGGTGAAAGGAGCCTCAGCCTCTGTGTTTTCCCAGTACTGCCCATTCTGCTGGCCTCCCTGGGACCAGGGGCTTGTCTTTCCCCACTTCTGGAAGTGCCCTAGTCTGGGACCCCATGTACTGTACGTCCCTCCATAACCCTCACATAGGACACCGCTACTCCCAACCTATGTCTCCACCACACTAGACCCAGCTGGTCTTTCCCCACCAGCACAGAGCAGGACCGAGGTCTGCCCTATGTCATTGCTGATCAGATGGAGGAGCCCTTGCACTCAAGCAGAAGGTCAGTGCAAACCTGTGTCCACCCTAGGGGGAAACACCCAAACCTGGAGTATGAATGTTGTTTTTTAAAAATTTATTTATTTTTCTGTGGTGCTGGGGATTGAACTCAAGACCGCAAACTGAGCTACATCCTCACCTTTTTTGATTTCTTAATTTTGAGACGGGGCTTTGCCAAGATAATAAGTTGCCCTAGGCTAGGCTCAAACTTTCAGTCCTCCTCCCTCAGTCTCCCAGAGCCCTGGGGTTATAGGCATGTGCGCAGTGTGTGAGTGTTGAGTCAAGATGTGGTAGGCAGGGTCACCTTAGATCACATCTCAAAGCAGGGCCTGTGGGGAGCATGGCTTGTAGGATCCCAGCTATTCTTGGGATGGTCCCAGGTTTGCTGAGTCCAAAGCCAGGAAAGAGTGCGGGAGGGTGGAGCTGGAGCTGAGTTCTGTGCTTCAAGCCCTCCAAGGACACCAGTAGCCCCTGTGTAATCGCTGCTGGGGCTTTGTGTTGGAGTCACTTCGAGCTCCCACAGCTACAGGTGCTTTTACTCCAGCCCCAGGCCTGGGCTCCCATTTGGCTGCCCCTGGCCCCATGGCCTTTCTACTGGCACAGGGCGCTGGCAAGGGACACCATCGAGCCTACAGGGCATCTCAAGTCAAGTGGCTCCACAGAGAGGGGGAGCATCAAAGGTGGAAGAGAAGAGCTGTTTCTGTGCCCGGCAAAACTTCCCTGGAGAGCACCAAGGCCATAGAACAGCTCCTGGTTCCCCACCTGGGCACTTTTGCTGGGCAGCTGCTCCCTGTTTCACCAGCCTCAGCCCTCTCCAAGGAGCCTCCTTCAAACAGCTCTATGCTTCCACTGCAGCAGGCTGGGAGCAGGATGGGTAGCATGGGAGTAGTGTCACCATGGCAACACAAAGACTTGGGGGTGGCTGGTGATGGTAACCAGGGCTGTGCTTGACCTTCTCCATCTCCTGGGGCTGCTGTGTTCTCATCTCCCGCTTCTTCCTGCAGTGAGACTCATTCTCATCTCCCGTTCCCAGCCTCGCAGTGAGACTTGTCCTCAGAAGAGGCCTTCAGCAGCCCCGTGCCCCCCGGGGGTCCACTGCCCCATGAAATACACTGCTGTGGCAGTTTGAGTCCATCCTGGGCCCATGTAAAGCCCCTGAGCCGATGTCAAGTCCCTGTCTACCATGCACTTTTGCCTTGTAGTTTTGGCCTAACCCACAGTTCACTCTGCAGTCTCAGCCAGCCAGACAAGGTGACCACTGGGCTCCAGATGCATCCATCACCAGAGAGGGTGGGATCAGGTTTGGAGCCCGTGGAGCCCTGCCTCAGCTGTGTGATCCTGTGCAGGGGGTGCTCGCTCTCTAAGCCTTAGCTTTGGTCTCTGCAAAGTGAAGTGTGGACAGATTGCTCCTCCCAAGGATGGTTGTTGGCAGTGAGAGAAGGATCTTCTCTCTCATGGGAAACCTCTTTGGTCATGACAGTGAGAATGTGCACACATCTTCTGTGATCATTGCCAAGTATGCATTGAGGACCAGCTCCACACTAAGCTTTTAGGAACCTTCCTTTTTGTTTTGTTTTTTGGGGTTTTTTTAGCACTCAAGAGTGAATCCAGGGCCTTCACACTGATCTATACCCCCAGCCTTTTTTAATTTTAGTTTGAGACAGGGTCTTCTTAATTGTTAAATTGCCCAGGTTGGGCTTGAACTTGTGATCCTCCTGTCTCAGCCTCCCAGAGTACTGGGATTAGAGGCATGCACCACCACTCCTGGTCTCCTCCTTCTTCTACTTTGGGGCTCCAGGCTTGACTGTCACTTGAAGGCTTTGCCCTGGCTGGGGCTCACGGCACAGAGAAGAGGAGCCCGGTTGTGCTGGCCTAGGGCCACCTCTACAGCTAGGGAGGCCTGAGTGGAGCTGGCTGCCCTCCCTGATAGCCTGGACCCAGGGAATAGCGTGGAGGACTCACCACTGACCCTACGACAGGCCAGGCCAGCTCAGAAGGTCACATCTTCAGGGCAAGGGGTCTGTCTGGTCTTTTGCATTCAGAAGATTGCTTAAGATTCTTGGAAGTCTCAGCTCTTTCAATTGGACTTTATTCCTTTAGCAGGGGGTGCTGGGTAGGGGTTGGCCCAGACCCTGGGTCTCCTCTTTCTCACCTGGAGTGGAAGTGGTTAGGTGGGCCTCCCTGGCCCCTCAGGGAGTCATCCAGCCAGCTGGCACCCTTCCCTACAGGTGCAGGGCGCTCCTAGGAAGAATCAGAGGAGAGAAAACTGGCCCAGGTCCTGTAATATCCTGTGTTACCAAAGGTCAGAGCACAGCAGACTCGCTAGAGGGCAAGATGGGTTGGTCAGTCTGAGTGGGAACTGACCGAGGACCGCTGTAGGGGATCTCCAGGAGCGGAGCTGACACTGTCCTTTGTTCAAGGGAAGCAGAGGAGCCTTGAATCCTCCAGCAAACCTGAGCCTTAAGCTTGCACTTCTCTTGGATCTTTACAAAACCCTCTGGCCGCGGTTGGTGGCTCATACCTGTGATCCCAGCACTCTGGGAGGCTGAGGCAGGAAGATCACAGGTTCAAGCCCAGCCTGGGCAACTTAGTGCCTACTCTATCTCAAAAATAAATAAATTAATTAAAAGGTTAGGGGCATAGATCGGTGCAAAGTCATGGATTTAACCCTTAGTACAAACAAACAAACAAACAAGGCAGAAGCTCTCTGCCTCTCCCCTCCTCGCCCAGCAAGGAGAAAGTAGCTCCAGTCCCATGGCAGGTGGGCCCCTCCCCAGTCGAGCAGCAGCTCCTTGTGCCTTGGTGCCACAGGTGGCATTCACTGTGCATCTGCCAGCACAGCACCCAAACCAGCATTAGATCTTTACCAGCAAAGCGCTCCCTGGGCCTCCACCCTGGCCTCTCATCAGCACCCTCACCCCGAGGCTCTGTCCAGCCAGCCTATGGAGTGGCCAGAGTAAGTGTCCCAGAGGACCCTCTGCTCAGGTATGGCTGGTGCCCTCCTGCAGAATGTGAGATATATTCAGCTGGGCACTTTGGGCACTTTGGTCCAGTTCCAACAGGCTTGCACTTTTGGAGGGGGCTCTTATAACTGGGAAGTGTAGAAGCTGAGGGGCCTCCATGACTGGTTGAGCTTTGAAGTTCATCTGTACCTGAAGGATTTCTTTCAGACCCACTTCTTTTTCATACTTTTTGGAGCAGCAACTCTTTCCTCACATTGGCCTGGCTCATGGTGGCAAAGTGGCTGCAATGGCTCCAGGCTCTGTAGCACACTGCAAATGTGAGAATGAAGTTCTTTTTCAAAACTGCTATTTTGGTTACCCGTTTCTGTATATCCGAAGCCTGAGTGGGTAATAAAAACTTCTCATTTTGCTCATAAATCTGCAATCTAGGCTGGGCTCAGCAAGGAGGGCTCCTCTATGTTCCACATGGCACCACTGGGGGCAGCTGGGATGGGCCTGGAGGTCCCATTTAAAGATGGCACACCTACAATGTTGCTCCCCTGGGAACTCAGCCAAGGCCACAGGCACAGGCCTTGGCTCCACCTGGGCTTTTCTCTCAGTGTGGAGGCTGAGTTCAGCGCGAGTTCCAGAAGGGTGTGGCAGGTCAATGATCTGGCTTTGGGCACCACATCACTTGCATCGTACTCCTCATAAAACCCAGCCTGACTCAAGGCCAGACTGCGGGACCCCACAGAGGGAGGGGAAAAGTGTATAGCTGGGAGTTACTGCCCAGGGGCCAGCCTGACCTGCCATCATGCCTTGCTCATCAGGCAGAGGTCATCTCCATGCCTAGAGCACCTAGAGGGCCTCAGGCTCAGTGCTGACCTGGTCACTGAGCACAGAGGACGGACTTGGTCAGTACTGGGCCAGTTCCCCTTGACACGCTGTGCCAGGTCATGGAGGGAGGTGGATTCCAAGGAGAACCTGAGGTACCGTGGTATTTGCCTATACTCCCAGCACTCAGGAGGCTGAGGCAGGGGGATTGCCTGAGCCCAGGGTCCCCAGGCCAGCCTGGACAGCAGACTGAGACCCCACCTCAAAATATACAAACCCAGGCGCAGGTGAGGCCTTGCTCAAGATTTGTCAGTGTCACTTGTGGCCAGGGTTCATACAGCACCACCCAGAGGCAGGGGCGCAGCTGAGAGATAAGCCAGTTTAGCTTCCCTTAACCAGTCTAGTTCCTGAGATCAGTGTGATGGTTTTCAGAGTTTGTAACTTGCCCCAGGTCACAGGCCAGAAGACAATAGAGACAGAGTTGTGTGTCTATGACCCGCCCCACAGCAAAGTTCAAGACTGCTGGTCTGAGGTAGAAGAAAACAACCTGAATGTGGATGCATGTAGCCTTCTTGCACTGGCAGCCATTTTGTGACCATGAAGTCATCTGATTTGAGAAAGAAATGGAGGACTGATCAAACGCATCAGTCTTTGCCCTTCCCAGGGGATCTTTAGTGGGTAACTCAGCTAAGCTGCTGTGATGGTTAAGACTATGTACATGATCTATAGTCACTTATAACTGAGATTATCTTATCTGATACAGTAGGTTAATTGTCTAGTCTTTCCAGTTTCATTATAGAGATTATCTCTACTTCCATCTCATTTAGACAACCAGGAGCAGGGACACAGGCCTTGGGGTACCCTCCTTTCTCTCAGTGCTGGGCACAGTGAGCAACATTGCTGTTTTTAATCATGGTTGCAAAGAAAATAATTGCAGACGTGTGTATTAAAAGCCATCCTCTCCTCCTCTCTGTATCTGCATACGATGGTGCTTCCTTACTCATTTTCAAAGCCAGATCATTGAAAATCTTGCACAGCATTGTGGTGAGACTCTGGTGAAAAGTGGGGAGAAGACCAGCACCTCCTCCTTGGAGTTTGCTGCAAGTGGCCTCACTAAGCATCAGGGGCCTCCTCAGGCCCTCCATGGCTCAGGGAAAGCAACTGCTGTTCACTGGCCAGGTCTGCCTCCCCAGGGCCCTTGGTGGATGGAAGGAGGACAACCCAGAGGGTTGAGCTGGAGCAGGCAAGAGGGCAGAGCCAGAGCTCCTGCATTATCAGCTCATTTCACAGCAATAACCTTGACCTTGCTACACTGGACTCCGACTCTCCTCCCTTCTGCATCAACGTTGGCTGTCTTTCGCAAGCCAAGTCCTCCCGGGCTCAGGCACAGAAGCTTTGCAGAGCAGGACAGGGAAGCCTCAAAAGTACCAGATGACTGTCCCAGACATGCCTGGGACAGTGTGCCCTGTCCATGTCCTCTGTGCCCCTCCTGCTCCCTCTCCCATGGACATGGGGACGCCCTGTCACAACACACGCACACTCAAGATCTGACCCGACAGTGGGTCTCCCTCTGAATCTGCTGGGGGAAACTTTCCCGAAGGCCACCATCCTCACCCCCAGGCCATGAGCAACAAGTACCCTCAGAAGGGAGCTTTTTGGAGGACACGGCATTTCCCCACTGATGGAAGGGGCACTCGCTCTGATGCTGTCTTTACCTGGTTTGTGTTCCCTCATAAAGGGAGGGAAGTGCCACTCCATGGGCAAAAGCAAGAAGGATGGTCACAGTCTCACCCTGCAGTGGGAGCCAAGGTGGAAGCCTTCCAGGCCATATTCGCTCAGGGACTCCCAAGGTGTCTCTAGGACACCGTGCCTTGGTGTCCCTTTAGCAGCATGGTGCCATGGCAGCACCCTGGCTTCCCTGTGGCACAAAGTTCCCCACCAAAACCTGTGTGTTTCACAACTCACTCTCCCCATGCTGGCTGTACAAATACCTTTCCCTGTCCATCTGTCTGGGCTGTCATCACACTCCTTCCTGACTGGATCCTCATGACGGGAACAGGGCTGTCGGATCAAATCTGCAGACTGCTCAAGGCAGGAGTGATGTAGATACAAACACCTCGTCAGCTTTTCCCAAGGACAGTCACCCCGAAGACAAATACAGACTGGTGGTGAGGAATGGAAAGTTTCCCCAAACAAAGCAGTGACTGTGGCATCTGAGTAAATGCAATGGCCTTGCAAAAAATGACTGGACAGGATTTTGCAAAACTGGGGTATGTGTTTGAGATGGTCTGACCCAAACCATAGCAGAGAGTTCCCAGTGCTAGGAGGAAAATGGACACTTCTCAGCAGCAGTAGTCACCAGGTGGGATACAAGGAAGGTGGTGCCCCGGTTGCTTATCCTCAGTGGCCATCACAGGGCATGGTCACTTTGTAGAGATGTGGTATGCCTTTCCTTGAGGCTGGTGCATTTCTTTGCACACAAGGTGAACTTGAACAAAAAGTGTCTCTCCATCTCTTGTTAACCAGGAGGTCCATGATACCCACTGTGGGGAGGGTCAAGAGAGTCCCCCAGCTGGGTGTGCTAGCACACACCTGTAATCCTAGCACTCTGAGGCTGAGGCAGGATTGCAAGTTCAAGCTGAGCCTGAGCAACATAGCAAGACCCTGTCTCAAAATTAAAAAACAAAAAAAGATATAGGGATATAGCTCAGTGTGATGGTCCTAGGTTTAATCCCTAGTACTATGAGAGAGAGACACACACACAAAGAGAGAGAGAGAGAAAGAGAGGGGGGGGAGGGGGAGAGAAGAAGAGAGAGACTGCCTCTTCCTCTAGCAGAGTCAACATGAGGATGATCCAACGCCTGTGGGATTACCTGTCAGGAGGGAGGAGCACCAGGTGCCAGGTGCCCGGTGAGCAGAAATCAGCAGAGGGCTGAGGTCTGAACTGAGAGCCATGAGGCCTCTGTGACTTGTGGGTGAGCAGCTGGCCTCAGGCCTGGCATGTGGAGTCCAGCCATCTGCTCACACAGGTGACAATGACTCTGCAGCATACCCTGTCTGCTCCCTGGAGCTTTTCCTGATGATCGCCTGCCTTTTCAAGTGGCCACACCTTGCTTGGGACTTGTTCCCTGCACACCAGCTCAGTGGACTCCTTCATGCAACCTCGGAGCTGCCCCTTCCTGGGAGTCTCCTTGTCAGACTCCTTGGGATCACAGAAAACAAAGCTGACATTGTTTATAAGGATAGAGGAGGGAGACCTTCTGCCTGGGACTTCCTGATTGTGGACAGTCGCAGCTGTTGGCAGTGCTCCTTCTCCTGGCTGCTGAGGACTTAGTGTTCAATGGGCAGAGGGTTTGAGTGGCATTGGTGGGGTGGCCTGGGCCCTTGCACCTTACCAGCTGCTCTTTTCTTTTCTTTTCTTTTTGGTACCGGGAATCGAACTCAGGATCTTGCACTTGCCAGGCAGGTGCTTGTGCTGCTGCTGGGCTATATCCCCAGTCCCCCAGCTACTGTTTTTTCTTCCACCCATGAGCTATAGGGAGGAGCTAGCCTGGCTGCCCCATGGCAGGAACAGTGGTATGGATTGCTGTGCAAGGTAACACACCATGGGCTACTTGTGACCCTTTATGTACCTGTGTGGCAGGTCCATGTCACTGTGTACCTGCCACACGCACAGAATGCACCACTCCCAAAACTCCACTGTAACCCTTGGACCCTAGCAAATACTCAGGCACCTGTGGTGACGACTGTACCCCTCCAAAGCAGAATTCTAACAAGAGGGACATGGCATGGCAGAGATCTCTAGGAACCCTGTCCTGTCTGCTCAGTTTTCTGCACACCTCAAACTGCCCTAAAAATTAGTTGACTCATTAAAAACAAACACTAATTTAAAATACAACTTGAGTATCTAGTGGAGACCTTCTGTGAAGGCTCACAAAGCAAAACTTCCCCCTGCCTCTTCCCCAGCTGTCCTCCCATAGCCTACAATGGCTACTTCCTCCCCTGCCACCAAACACTGTGGCTCCCAGCTGCTGTTGACACCTGTCTTTCTCTGTCCTCTTCATCTCCTTTTATTTGCTCTTTGGCCAGCCGAGCTTGGCTTCTTCCAGCCCAAGTGTGAGCCAGTGATCCCCCTAAGGGGCTCCCTCTCCCCTCAGGGCTTCCTACTCAGAGCTCAAACCAGTACCATAGTTCTCAGTGCCAAGCAGAAGTAAATCTTCCTCTATCCCAGTGGAGGGGACAGTGATGGGCGAGAGGGTGGTGATGCTACCAGAAGCCACGTTATTCTACTTCATTCCTTACTGGGTAGATCCCAAAGGGTGATCATGGTTCTTATGGGTTCTCACACACCGAGAAGACGTGAGCTGCGTGCAGGGTATATCTAAACAAGTAGCCAGGAAGCGCTGTCATTATCCTGGTGTGCATGACTCAGGAGGTCATTTTCCTGGGAGCCAGTGGATTGAGCTTTTTCCTTGTCCCACCTTGCATCATGGCGACAGACATTGTAATAACTTTTCATTTATCAAACTGTGATGACCCAGGCTCCAAAACTACGTACACCCACAGGTTGATTCCTGGCCACCCCCAAGGAGTATGACAAGTTGATTTCTGCTGCATGGAAGAGGAGAGTCAAGCCCAGAGAAGGGACAGTTTGGCTAAGGTCATGGTGGGAATGGGCTTGAACCAGGTCTATCTTGCACCAAGGCCTCCTGGTATGTTCAGTCCTCAACTACCAGGACCTGTGGCCCGGCTGCCTGATCCTGATTGTCTTCAGGGCTCTTGAAGATAGCCAAGTCTCCTCCCCACCTCTCCACCACCCACAACCCACCCTGTGGGGTGTTGACTTTCCATTCTGAGCACAGGAGGAACCTGAGGAAATTGTTTCTTTGGCAGCTAATTCAGGAGTAGCAGTGGGGCACCCTCCCAGGGGACAAGATGGCCCAGCTAGGGTTCTGAACAGGCTCCTTTCCTCCTCTGTTAAGGCTAGGGGGTGGGGCTTCCCAGGACCTTCTAGGGGGCAGAGCCTTTCTCAGGCTGACAGCCACATGACCATCAAGCCAGGGTATGTAATAGATGTTCCAGGCCCAGGACTGGCTGTCTTCTCTGAGTGCTAAAAGACTGCAAAGGTGCACAGGTGTACAGGCAGGTCTTGATGTTCCCACTGTCTCTTACTCTGCCCTGTGAGGCTCTCATGGGGCCTTCCCGCCTGTGTGGAGCAGCAGACCCATCCTTCAGACCCCAGGCCCTAGTCACCCAGCTGATGCTGCTGCCCACAGCCATGGAGCCAGGGGTGCTGTCATCCTGGCCCTATATGACCCCATCTGCTCACAAGACCGTGGCCTGGAGAACAAACTAGAGGGCTTGAATGGAGGGAGCTGGAGGGTTGGGGACAGTCACACAGGTCCATGGAAGTACAAGGAAAGTTGGTGGGGGATGTCAGAAGGTGGGATCCAAGCAAGGCCACCAGTGGAGATGCCCCATGTAGGAGCCATGAGAAGAACACGAGGGAAGCAGCAGCCTGGGCCCTGCTGTCCAGCTGTGATTTTTGCCCTAAAGCTCTCTGACCTTCCCTGTATCCTCTGAACAAAACCCACTGTGATTAACTATCTCCTCCAGTGTCTATCCCTTACAGTCCAAAAATCTGGACAGGTCACACCCAGCACACCTGTCCCCAGGTGGGAGGATGGTTCTCACCTACCGCCAGGTCAAAGGATCCTCCCTCTTCCTGATCCTCTCCTCTGCAACTGTCTGGGAAGCCCCATGCTGCTGATTTCACAGGCCTTGAGTCCTCAAGAAAAGAGCTCCCCTGGAGCTGGACATCTCCCCCAACCCTGGTGTCCATGGGGATGGGCCCTGAGTAGAGAGGCCTCAGGACTCCACCAGAAATCACAAGACCCCCCATGAACCAGAGGACTTGGCAAAGGGCGCACGCTGCACAGCCTGGCTGGTGGGAAGGGGCTGGGCCTCTGCAGTCTGACTGGATGGGCCTGGCTCCTTGTCCAGCAGTCTTGAGCTCTGCAGCCTGCTTTTCCATAGCCTAACCCCTTCACAGCCACAGTCAGTGAGAATTTAACTGTGTGCTGGACACTGTTCCAGGGACTGGCAGGACCCCAGTTTCCACACGAGGAGGCAGAGAGCCAGTGGTCACCCAAGCATGCTGTCACACAGCAGTTGATCAGGTTCTCAGCCCAAGTCCACCACTGCAGGAAGCTGTCCTCCACTCTATGACACAGCAAGATTTAAACCCAGTAAGGGACGAGAAGGGCCTGAGGTAGGCATTCCACAAATGATAGGTAATGATGATATTCCAGATGTCTCCCCTTGCCCACCCTGGGCCCTTCAGGCTTCTGAGAAATTGTAAACTTCAATAGAGTTAGCACATTTCTCTACCCAGAAGAAAAGGCACACTTTCGTCAAAAAGGAAACAGTTCATCCAACATTGCCTGGGACTGAGATGTCTGGGATTTGCTACCAAAGAATCCTTTGGGAGGCAGGCTGATGATACAAAGTAGAAGGAGTGGACTTTTTGGAAGCAAGGCATTGTTCTGCTCCCTCCCCCTGTGAAGAGAGGGTTTCAAAACGTTCACAATAAACAGAGTCTTAAGCAGTAGCAGGTTGGAGTGCGGTGGGGTGGAAGGGCCATGCTCCCAAGGGTAGAGACAGTGAGCAGCCTCCCCCGCCCTTCCTGTTGACTCCCAGATCCGCCGAGAACCCTCTGCTCTGAGTAATGAATGTGCCTCTGCGCGGGAACATGTGTTTCCAATCTTCCTGCTCAGCAGTGAGTCACTAGCAGCAGCTGCTGCCGGCTCCATCCGCCACGCTCACCTCAGACCCTGCCGACCACCAGCCCTGCCCCCACCCACCCGCTCAGCCAATCCCATCCCTGGAGTCACCATGTCCTCCTACCCCAGCCAATGCCCTAAAGCAGTGGGAGGGTGCCCACCCTGGTATCTGTCTCCAGTTCTCCATGTAGCCTCTCTGCTCCTCAATGGCACGGCTCCCGTAGCCCTGGCACTTCTGCCATCATGGCACCCACCCGGCTCTTTGTCTGTTTTCTCACTAAAGCTTTGTGCCGTCAGTGGAGAGGGGACCCTCTTACTCCATCCTTATCCCCAGCTCCTGCACAGACCTAACTCATGACCAGTGCCCAAGAAATACTTGTTGAATGAATGCGTGAACGGATAGATGAAGAACAAATGATTGCCCTTAAGAAGTATACAGTTAAGAGCCAGGTATGGTGACACAGGCCTGTCATCCCAGCTACTCCGGAGGCTGAGGCGGGAGGACCACAAATTCAAGCCCAGCCCGGGCAACTTAGTAAGACCATGGCTCAATGTGAAAAATAAAAAGGGCTGGGATGTATCTCGGGGGCAGAGAGCTTATAGAACATGCATGAGACATGGGTTTGATTCCAAGGACAACAAAGGAAGTGTGCAGTCTGTGGGGAGTCAGAGCTGATGACGAGTACCCCATGAGATGAACTGGGAGGAGTTCACTCCTCATCAGGGCGCCTGGGTCTGCCTGTGGTCCCAGCAAGGCACCTCTGCACAACTGGAATACCTCGTCACCTTTGGCTGGCCGGGACCTGGTGAGAGGGGCCAAACCCAGGTTCTGTGGGAAAGGAGCAATGGGTAGTGTCAGTGGGATGGAGGCGAGAACACCTTCAAGTGACAGATCAGCGGCCACACCCAAAGCATCTCTGCCTTCGCTCGCACTGGAATTACAGCCTAACGTGTACCGCTGAATGCCAAGAGTACCCTCCCACCTCTGCAGGGATACCAGCGCAGTGCAGATGCTGGGAGGCATCACCCACCTTGTCCTCCACCACTTTCCTGTGAGCATCCATTCAACAGGGCTCTGTGGTCAGGGGAGGCCGATTGCAAGCTGCGAATGCAGGGCACAGTGAGTGGTGATAAGCTGGGGACACTGAGACAGAACCAGATGATGGAGTCATGCGGGAAGAGGAGAACGAGTGTGGCGGGGCAGGACCACTCACAAGTCCCACTTCTGTGCCCACTGCCTGGCCTTTGGAACTGGACAGCTCTCCCGTAACTCTGAGAAGGTGAGCAGGCCCCCAAAGTAGGAAAAAATGAATAATGAGTCATTTTCCAAGAACCCCAATGTCTCCTCCCCTTTCTCCTGCCTTCATTCCTTCTGATCTCTTTGTTGTGACCAGAGCTACCCCAACCTGGCTCTTCAGCCCAGTGGGGCCGCAGGGTGTTCTGCTGTTCTGCTGTTCCCCTAGCCTTGGCCCCTGAAGGAAGTCAGGGCTGCCCTGTCTCATGAAGCTGGCTCCAGAGGAAAGGAGGCCGGGGCTGTGTCTGGAGGCAGTGAGAGCCTGGCCCTGGATGGGTGGCGCTGCTGGCTGATGGACGGCTTCAGGCTGATGTCACTGAGAGACTGAAGCTGCTCTCGGTCCCTGGAGAAGAGAGAACTGAAAGGGAGAAAAGGGAGGGAAGGAGGCCAGGCAGGAACACAGAAAGAAAAACAGGGCTGGGGTGAGAGGAGGGGGGATTCTTGGGCACAGACCTAATCACAGCCTTGCGATGAGATTTACTGCTGCCCTCAGCACTGGCCAGCAGCCCACACCAGAACCCAACCTCCCTTCTGTTCGGATTAAGCGATGACATCATGGCCATGGCCGTCACTCCCCAACACCATAGGAAGCAGAGGATGGCGGCAGGAAACCTGAGCCTCCAGGCCAGGCAGGCAGGCAGGCAGGCAGGCGAGGGGAACCTGAAACCACCCCATCAGTCCAGCAAACCCTGCAGAGCTGGGCAGCCAGCCCCCTATGTCTGCTCCTCCCAGCCGGCCAGCTGAGGCTGCTTCCCGCACAGAGGCTGGATGGAAGGGCATTGGCTTTTCAGTACTGCTCCCTGGCCCTGGTCCGCAACACGCCCATGAAAGGAAGCACATGACCACATGCCCAGGGCCAAGAGGAAATAGCCTGGGTGTGAGGAAATGCAAGCAGCAGGCCGGGAGCATCCACTCCCAGCAGCTCACACATTCCTGCGCCTCACAGAGCTGGTGTGAGGGGTCCCTAGAGCCCAAGACAGGCAGGCAGGGGTGGGGGAGCCAGGCAGGTGAGGCAGGGCAGGCAGACAAGGTAGGCAGAGTCTGGGTGCAGACGCCTAGAAATCCATGGCCCAGGAGCCTGGCTCCCTGAGCACCCTCTCACTCCTGGGAGGAAGAGGAGGACCCTGCTCGGGCCACCTCGCGGGATGGAGCACTTCTGCATCAGAGAGGAGGCCAAAAGTAGCCACAGGGAGGGGGCCAGCCCTCTGCAGAGCCCTAGTAGAAGGAGGTCCCCACAGGCATCCTGGGCAGGGCTGAAGCTCAGCGGTACCAGGGCAGCATGCCTGGAGGAGCTGTCCGTGTGCTTCACTCTGGGACATCTCCGTTGCTCTTGGCCCCCTCCCCAGAGGCACTGGATATTTCATCAAGGAAGAGGGCAGTGTTGGGGCTGCTTCTAGGAGCTGTGAAGGCCAGGCTCTGCCCCAGGAATGAACAGCAGCTGACACCCAGGCCCCTGAGGTGGGTGGCCTGGTATTACAAGCAGTTAAGTTAGATAGAAATTAATATACAGTCAGAGAGGGACTGGGCCCTCAAGAAAGCCAGCACACACATAAAAATAAAGATATCAGAACTGTGGCTGGAGGCATATCTGACAAGAACCAGACCTCAGAATGGAGAAGCACTAACAAGACCTGTATGCCTCTCCTCCCAGGAGATAAACGGCGACTTGAGAATGTGCTGTAGTCAGCACCACCTGGTCTGGTGGTCCCACACAGGCATCAGATACATAGGCGGGTAACCAGAGCACCTGGACCCATGTTCCCCTCAATTTCCAAGAATTCATTTCATCTTTCCATATCACCTTGCTACATGACTATTTCCCTGTAGGGTCAATATTAGCTAAGTGGCTATACTTGTAACTCTATAGGTTGATTGCAGTCTGACCCACCTTGTACTCACGCTGTGATTTTGCTATATAAATTACCCCTGACAAAGAGACTCAGTGGCAAACTCTTTTGAGACCCCTTCTATCTCTGAGGAGCTTTCTCTTAATAAACCTTTCCTACTCTTAACCTCCTTTGTCCCTTGGAATTCATTCTTCAGTATTTGGGGGACACAGAATGGCACAACTGACATCTAGCAGGTCAGGAGGTATATTTCACCTTTATCACTGGCTCACAGCTGCCCTTGTTCTAGAGGCTGCCTGCCTGGTGAGGGGACTCCACCCTTCCCCCAGCTCCCAGGGCCCAGGTGTTCCCTGTTAATTTGGTGAAACCTTTGTATGCATCTCTCCAGGTCCCCTCAGATATTTAATGTCACACAAACAAAATCTAAGACAAGCTGTCTTAGGATGGATAGCCTAGAAAAAATTGATTGTGTTCTCTGCCTTCCCTCTGTCCCCTGACAGTATGTGGGGGTGCTTCTTTCCCTGGTCTCAAGTCCCCAACAAAGCTGCCTCCTGGACACACTGTTGAGTGTACTACACAACAAAGCCCTGGTGTTCATGTTTCTGCACCTGCTCTGTTCAGAATTGAAGACGTTTTATCCATTTCTTTAAATTAGTGATGCTCAATCAGAGCAATTTTGCAAGGACTGGACACATTTGGTTGTAACTTGGAGAGGTTGTTACTGGCATCCGGAAGGTCCAGGTCAGGAAGGCTGCTTGAAATCCTACAATGCACAGAATGGCCCCACCACCGAGAGATCTGGCCCAGTGTCAGCATACCAAGGTTGAGAAGCCCAGCCCTGATTGAAGAGCACGTGTCATGAAATTCCTGTCGGACATCCTCCTGCACGTCCACCATGGACCACAAAGATGCTCAGATAGCCACAGTTGGCCTCAGTCACTGCTGATGCATCGGCTTGTCATCCTCAGAGTGGCTGGGTAAACAGCCCTGCAGGGGACAATGGGGACAGATGCCACTGCCCATTTTGGCCAAGAATCTGATGTCGAGTTGGACAGAGAGATTCATCATAATGTTGATGGGAGTCTCCTGTCAGACTGCAGAAAAGACAATCAGACCCACGGACACATCCCCACCTCCCTCTACAGCTCCCTGACCTGTCCAAGACACCCCACCAATTCTGGAGCTCTGGACTGCTGGCTCAGGGCCCACTTCCTGGGTGTGCAGGGCCAGCTTTGATGCCTGTTACTGATGAGAGAGTCTGGCTCTGGGGAAGCAGCCAGAAAGAGTGTGGGGGCTTCAGCTCCGCTCAAGCTGTCTCGATGGAGAGACAGCTGCAGCTCAGGGGAGATGGATCTGGTCCAGACCTGGAAGGCATGTCCCTGAGAAATGTAACTTCTCCTCCTGCTTTAAGGCCCCACCTAAGGTAAGACAGGGGAGGCCTGGACAGCACCCTGACTTGGTACCTGGGAGGAGGCATCAGCACTTCCTCTTGGCCCTGAACAGTGTTTACGCGGTCCGCCCCGGGGATGTGTCTACTGGGTGTGCTCAGTCGTGCGTGGGAGGAGGGGAGAGACTAAGGATAGCTCTGCTGGGCTCTGTGCTGGGAAAGCCTGGTGAGGGGGTGAGGCTGGTACTCTCGGTGGAATGAGAGCCTGGAAATCCTCTCCACAACCTCTGGAGTACTGGCCTGGCCAGCACTGCCCCCTCCTGCCTGCCCTGAGAGTCCACAAGAGCCACTGCTCTGGGGCAGATCTGAGCCACACCCTGAAGACTACAGCAGGGCCGGGGTGTTGGGCATGGCTTCCTCAAACCCCCACCCACCAATATGAAGAGGAGAGGTAGAGGAGATCGGTTAGGAGCGAAGGTGATGGGGAGGCGGCCAGCCCAGGGCCCTCCTACTGCACCCTTCTGCCCTCAGGTGTAGGGCAGACTGACCTGGGTCTCCCTTCCCTCGGTCATGGCGCACTGAGCCTACCTGGCCTAGAGCAGAGGCCAGAGGGCAGCCTGCTCCTCACCTACTCCCCGTCTCCAGAGGATTCCTAGTCTGGAGCCTCGGTTTCCTGGGCTGAGCTGGAAGGGTCCTCACCACAGGGGAGATGGCGGTCATGGACTGAGGCTGGTGGCAATGTGAGGGCAAGTCCGGGTGTTGGGGTCTTAGGTCACCACTCACAGGGACCCATGAGAAGGCTTTTTTAAACCCCCCTTTTTGGATAAGAAGGCTGGGAAGGTCAGCAGAGGGGCACATGGCTGGGTCTCTGTGATCTCCTGCTTGGTCACGGGTTCCTGACCCTCCTTCCTGCCCCTCTCTGCTGGACCTTACACACTCAGAAGAAAACACACACACTTGGGTGCCACCAGCCCTGTCCCCTCCTTGCCCTCTGATCCATCTGCTGCTCTCACCCCCCTTTCTCTCCTTGGCCACATCTCTGATCTCCACTGAGGCCAGCACAGCCTTCCTGGTCTCAGGGCCTTGGGGCATTTCCCCTGACCTGTGGACTCCATAGTGTTCTGTTCTCGGGATGGTGTCCGGGCTACAGTGGCCATTCCAATACATATTTGCTGATGGAAGAAAAAAAAGGGGAAGGAAGAGAAAGGAAAGGAGTTAGAGCAGAGGAGGCCAAGACCTGGAAACCTCTGGGTTGGGTGTCTGCTTGGAGAACACAACTCTAGGGGATCCAAAGATTGGGGCATTTATTCTCTAGTAGCAGAACTGGGGTCAAGAAAAGATTTGTAATTTTGGCCAGAAGTCAGCTTGTATATGTGTTGGTATGGATGACTCAGGGGAGGGAAATCCAGAATGTAGAATGCAGAATGCAGATGAGGTGCTGTGGGCTGGAGAAGCCAGCTTCTGCGTGAAAATCCATTTCCCCTCCAGCAGCCCAGGCTCCCTTCTCCCCGGTGCACCCCACATTTGCCCTGTACACTTTCTGTGACACCATCAGCCCTACCTCCAGAGTATTTGCCATTTTAACACATATTCATTCACTGGTGTGAATGTCTTACCTAAAAGCACAAGAGTATGCACCTGAGTTAGCTGCTTTTCTAATAAACTGGTGAGTTGAGTCCCGGGTGCTATGAAGTTCAACAGCATTTTTTCCACTCGTAATAAAAAAGAATGAAAGAGAAATGAAAGGCTACAGGCAGGCAATGTGTAACTCTCTGAATCAACTGTACTTTCAAAAAGTTAGCATCAAACATCATCTCACCAATGACACAACGCTATTTTAGATTAACAAAAGCTGAAAAGTGACACTGGATTTGTCAGGGCGCTAAAAATAACTATTCTGCCTATTTAACTTTTCTCCAAGTTATCTGCTTCAAAAGTATGCACAGGCAGAAAGAAACTGTTTTGCTCTTCTTTCAATATTTTCCAACATTTCCTATCCAGGTCAGCACATGCTGTCTGGTGGGCAATTATTTTTAATTGCGTTCTTTTCCTGGGCTCTCATCTCCCTGGTAGGATTGCCAGTGTCCAGAGGGACACAGGTTCACAACCCAGACACAGGTACTGGGCACCAGTCACCATGCTCCTGCCATGACCACACCTGTAAGTTCCTTGCTCTTTCCTGGAACACAACCATTTAGGGAAAAGTTCTTCAGTATTCACATCTGTGCACACTTTCCACCAACACCACTCACACAATCCTACTGGCTCCTGTCCCCCTGCCCCTATTTGGCTGGTCTAAAATATGGCTGGTTTATAAAAATCCTGTCTTGTTCATATCAACCACACCTTTCATCCCCTCCAACAACCAGCCGAGCACAGTTAAAATTCTAAGGCCTCCACTGCAAAAAGAAGCTCTGGGTGTTTCATGGGGGGACTCCAGCCCACAAGGGAGGGGCGATGGGGAATGGCCCTTGAGCCAAAGGCCCCATCCCTTTGCTCAACCTGTGTCTGGAATCCACCCTAATGGAAACAGATCCGACAGTATAGACCCAGTAGACAGGCTGAAAGGAAAGAGCAGTGGGCGGCCTGGTGCCCTTGGGACCTGGCCTCCAGTCGCAGACACTGAGTCCAGGGGGCCATTTAGGGGCTCTACACGGTGGGAGCCAGGTGCGCAGCACGCTGGCCTTGACCGGTGCACTAGTAGCTCTGGAAGCCCGCGCCTGGCCAGGCTGGGCACAACAAAAGCCCGGATTCTGGGGAGGGCCGGCTGGGCGGGCGCGGGAGGAGGGGTGCTGGGAGCGCCCGGCCTGCACTGGCTGCCAGCCACCGGGAGGAGGAGCAGAGGATCCTCGGAGCGCAATAAAACGCCGGCTCGGCCGAGCGCGCAGCAAACATCCATAGAAGGCCTGCGGGGAGCCGCTCGCTCACCGCCCCCACCCGGCCTTCTTCGCCGCCGCCGCCGAGAAGCTGCCCCCCGCGCCGTGTCCTCGTCGCCCCCGAAACCCACAGGGGAGAAAGTTTGCGCCGGTGCGCGGGGCAGGTGAGGAGGGGCGTGCCGGCCCCCGCCGACCCCCGGCCCGCCATGGGCGCCGCGGCCCGCAGTCTGCGGCTGGCGCTCGGCCTGCTGCTCTTGGGGACCCTGCCGCGCGGTGCCGACGCCTGCAGCTGCTCCCCGGTGCACCCGCAACAGGCGTTTTGCAATGCGGACGTAGGTAAGCGGCGTGACCCCCGGGCCGCTCGCGCGGCCCAACGCCTCACGCGCTCTCGGAGACCCTCCAGGCTCCGCGGCGCCCCGCCCGCCGCCCCGGGCCAGGCACCCCGCGATCTCAGGTCCCCCTAGAATCCCTCAAGTGGACTCCCGAAACGTACTTTCTTTCCCCCCTCGCGCTCTCCCTTTCTTCCCTCTCTTTAGTGAGATGCTTCTCGACCTCAAAATCCCACCGAAATTCCGCAGCAGCTCCAGCCCCTGAAAAGGGAGCCAGGGAACGGCTTGGGTTTTGGCAGGCGGCCGCCCTGGGATGCCAGCGCTGGGGGCAGGGCAGAGGGGGACACGTCGGGGGGCGGGGGCTGGAGACTGGGGACCCTACCGAGAAACTCTCACAGGTGAGATGGGAGCTGGAATTCTCGAGCTTCAAGAAGGGGGTGCTTCTTCTGTGGGCCCCAGTTAGGGGGTGATGTATTAAGCATATTAAACAGGGCAGGATGGAAGTCCTTCTATTCAGGGACCAGAGGGACCCTGAGAAAGACCCAAGGAAGCGGGTGGCCTGTTTCCTTGCTGAGTGCCCTGCCCACAAGACCCCATGAAGAGCGCCCTGCAGGAACCAGTACCCCTGAATGTATTGCTGCCTGTGACTTTTCCCAAGATGTTCCCCCAAAACTGGAGCTTTGGTGACTAGAGTGGGTAAGTGGGATTGTGGGGTGCTTAGATTGGTCAGTGATAGCTTGCTTACCCTCAGGGCTCCTGGCCTCCCACAGTATGTGCCAAGCAGGGAGGAAGAGCTCAGTTATATGGGCTGGTTCCCAGGGGCAGGGTTCAGACTGGGAGAACAGCAGAAATGGGGGTTCCGCCCAGGACTGACACTGCAGACCTCTCCTGTCTTGGTGGTGGCACGTTCAGGTGGATGGCAGGTGGGCCTCCATGGCCCCACTGCCTTCCTACTATTGCCTGCCCCTAAGTTGTCTCCACCTGAATATCCTTTTCCCAGTGTGGCAAGACTGCGTGGGTATCCGTCACCTGCCAGAACTGAAGCTGGGGCTCCTGTGCCCTCCTGCTGTCATCAGTGACCACCTTTGTACCTTCCCAGGGCTCCTTGCCCCATCACAGTTATCCATAAGGACCACCTGCCCAGCTCAGGGAGCCTGTAGTTGGTTCTACCTGTGAAACCACGTGGCTCAGCCCATCTGGGCTTTGGGTGTGGTGAGTGCTTATAGGGTAGTTTCCACAACACCTGATTTGGGGAAAATGAAGTCTTTTTTCCAATTTAGCTTTGATGTTGAGGGAAAGGAAGAGTTTCCTCCCCTTGAGGGAGCTGTGAGTTACCTTCTAGGGGGTAGGGTATCCTCTCGGGGTACTGACCTGTTGGGGCTCCAGCACCAAGAAAGGCTGCACTTCTGACCAGCAAGTCATGGGGCCCCAGAAGGGACCTGGGGATGTGATTCATAACAGCCCATTAGGAAGGATCTGGGCCTGGGACCACCCTCCCCTCCCAGCCATGTGGGGAGAATTTCCAGGCAGCTACTTCTATCCTTGCCCAGCTGTATGCTAAGGCAGCCACGGAGCTGGGAGCTGCTTCTGCTGTGGTTTGGAGCAGGGCTTGCTGCGAATTGAGGAGTTCTTGCAGATGCCTCCAGCCTTCCTTTTGCTTTGCACATTACTCTCCTCTGCGTGGATTTCCTGGCACTGGTGTCCAAATCATTGCATCAAAATCATCACGAGCCAAAACTTTTAACCCTGCCCCAGTGCAGGAGCCTACTCTCAGGCCAGAGCTGCACTGCAAAGTCTGGTTATCCTGTCTCCTTCAGCTGCTGTAATAAATGACCATAACCAGGTAGCTCAAAGTGAGGGGAATTTATTGTCTTGCAGTTTGGGAGGCCAGCAGAGTGAAATCCAGATGTCAGCAGGGCTGTTTCTTTCTGGATGCACTGAGGGAGAATCTGTTCCAGGCCTTTCTCCCAGCCTTGGGTGGCTCCCGGCTGTCCTTAGTGTTCCTTGGGGCATAGACACAACCCTTTCTGCTCTATATCCATCTACATATGGACCTCTACCCTATGTGTGTGTCTGGGTCCAAACCTCCTTCTTTTAAGGACACCAGCCATCAGGCTTAGCCACCTCCTCCATCGAGTATGATCTCATCTTGACTTGATTTCATCAGCAAAGACCCTGTTTCCAAATAAGGTTTGGTTATATTTACAGGTTCTGGCTGGACATGAATTTGGGGGGAGGGGCTCTGTACACCAAGGCTCCCCGTCTTGTTCCCTGTCATTCTTCCTGTGCTTGGATGCCGCCCCCCCCCCACAGGGAGCTGAGATAAAGCCCAAACCACCGTGCCCCTTGATTGCAGTGGCTGCCTGTTCAGTGTTCTATTCACCTTTTAGAGGTGCAGGTTTGTGTTTCACTCGGTGCAGTTCCCCGTTCGACTGAGAATAGAATTGCCCAGGGGGTGGGATCTTCTAACAGGTTACCCTGGTTTGGGTCCCTGTGCAGAGACAGTATATGCTCAGATCTTGGCTTTTGTAGTTTTAAAATTCCCTGGGAGACTTCACATAGCTGGGACTGTGAAGCAGGGGTGTTGGAAAGGATGTGCTGTGGGGACTAATAGAGGCTGGCTTTTCCTGTGGTGTGCTGGCTCCACACTGTTGTGGCTGGGTACGGCATTGCTAACTGGCTTAGTGTCTGCACAAGGCTCTTGGTAGAAACAGATTCCTTTGCCCATGGAAGGATTTCTGGGAGGTGTCCCTTAGCAGTGGTGGGATTGGAACTATGATTAACAAAGAGAATTCATTGTGAGATTGTAACATTCAGGATGGAAGGTAATAGATCATCTGGCATGCTCTTGAAAGGTCTCAGGTCTGTGTCCTTTCCAGGAAGGTAAAGGCAAGCCAGAGAGGTATTCCACATCTTGGTAACAGCACTGCTCAGATGGGCTGCTGGCCCAGTTCCCTCTTACCTAGTGGAATTCTTTGCCACCTACCACAAGCCTGTGCAGTGACAGTCATCTGGCTGGAAATCAGCTCCAGCTCACCATTCAGGCAGTAGGGGTGGAGCCTGAGTTACTAAGCCAGCTGAGCTACTTAGCAGACCCAGGCTACTTGGGCTGCTTTTTGGAATCAAGAATAAATCCAGGAGTTCCTGGACCCAGAGATGAAAGTCTCTTCTGTGGCTTGGGTGGGAATGCCCAAGGCCAGATTGCACCTGCACTGTGCTAACTTTATGGCTGTTCCCTTCTCTAGAAACCACTCTGTGCAAACCTGCTGGTGGTGTCCAGCCTAGATGGAAAGGGGCCCACAGTCAAGGCCCAGTGAGCCATCTGCTAGGTCTCATGCACTGAGCCCCACAATGTCCTCAGTTCCTTTGGGGCCTGCTGGGCCCTGTGTGCACAGTGATAAGGATCAGCCTAGCACACTTAGAACTTTGTCTGCTCTAGCATGTGTGAAAAGCATGCCAGCATTACACCCAGAGTGTGGAACCAGGCCTTCTGAAGGTGAAGCTGCTCTCTGCAGATGCTGTTGGCAACTTTTTCTGCAGGTGACTGCATGTTCAGGATCATAGGGTTTGTACATCCTGATGTTCCTATCTGCCTTGTCTGCTTCAAGGAGCAGTTACAGGGTTGTTGGCTTGGCCCCAGGGAATAAAAGGCAGAGGCAGGCTATTATCCCTGCCCTGGGGCGAGGAAAACCAAACAGTGTGGGGCACTTGGAGGTGGTTTATAAGCATGCATCATAGAGCAGACACATGCAGACCCTTGGTGTCCTACACAGTGTAGGGTGTAAGGGAAATTATACTCAGTATGGTTCAGGCAAGTAATTAACACCAGAGAAACTCTCCAAATAAGCAAAATTCCAAAGTGACCTATAGCTTGAAATGTGCCTGCAGGATGGAGTAGAATAGTGTGGAGACTAGGAGTCCTTGACTTGGTTTTGGACAGTGTTCCTGGAGATAGCTTTCCAGGGACTGACTGGAACCTGGGTGATGGCAGCTCCCAAGGTTAAAGCTGAAAAGGAAGTATACAAGAGGTGCGTGCAAGTCATAGAGCATGGCAAGCACTGCGGGAAAGCTCACCCACACCGTAGCTCATCCCTGCCTGTGTCTAGAGGACAGTGCCAACCTGGGATCTGCTTGGGGCTGTGGAATTTGTACCCCTGTGGTGGCATAGCCAGTCACACAGTGCTGCTTGTGGTCCAGGGTCTGCAGGTGGGCTGGTTCCCTGAAATCTCAGCGGAGTTGCCAGGTAGATCTCCACGATGCAGGCTAGGCAGTCGCAAACCTTTGGTGACATTTGAGTGCATAGAGAATGGGTGACAGTACTCAGGCTTATGAGGCATTGTATGCAGCCAACCTGGTCTCTGCAGGATCTCTGATGCCATGCATAGGGGTGGGGCTGGTCTTGGGTTTGAAAACAACCAAGAGATGTGCTTCCAGGATCCCAGGGGGCTGGGTGGGGAAAACAGCGGGCAAAAGCAAAAGCAAAAGCATCCATCCAGTGAATGCACGCACACAAACGTGCACAAACTCACAATCCTGGGACAAGTGGTCCAGCATGGTCCTCAAGTGAGAAGAACGGAGCTAAAAGATCAAAGTCCAGAAGCATGAGCCACCCAGACTGGGGACAGGCTCAGATACCTCCAAAGAGTATCCTGTGGTCCTCAGCAGAGGGCCTGACTGCCTGGGCACAGGTAAGAGAACGCTGAGTATAGAGCAGGCCACAGAGGAGGACTGGGGGCCAGGTCCCACTGGGAATGAATCCCAAGCCAGCTGGTCACATAGAGTCTGACTTCCATCCCCAGGGCCCCAGGCAAGCCACTGAGGGTGCACAGGCGTTAGAATAACAGTGAGAACCTCCAGGGAGGTTGGAAGGAGCTGGGTACCTGGATATAGAGCCTCTGGATCTGAGGTGGGTGTGGGCACTGAAATTTTAAAACCTCTCCGGGTGCTTCTGCCTGCCAGTGTTTGCATAGAGCAGTGGTCTCCACCCAGGGCTGCCCAAAATGTGTTTGATGCTAAAAGAAGACATGGATGGTTGTACTTCAATACAACTTTTAATGAATATCTAGGTATTGAGAATACTTGGTCAACTTCTTGTTTTTCTGCTTGGGGTCTGAACAAGAAGTACAGAGGCCATGATACTGTGGCAGTGATGAGGAGGGGGAAACTGCAGAGTGCTAGCCTTGTATGAGATTTGCCTGCTGATCCATTAGAGATGACTAAATTAAGTTCTGTCCTTACAACAAAATGCAAGCAGTCATGTACAATAGTGTTGCAGATTCCTGTGTGTGACACTCAACGTGTCTATGCTATATGGACAGTCTGCTGGATCTCACTGTAAACATTGCCAAACTTGTAGCATACATTTTAAGAAAGGCACACTGCTCAAGTATCCACTGTGACAAGAGTAACAACCCAACACCTAGATCAAGAAGCTGTTACCCTAAAACCTCAGGGAAGTGGCCAGTCCCAGCCCTGCCTTGTCCACTCAGGAAGCCACTGACCTGGTTAGTTTTATGCTGATGGCTTCCTGGCTTTTCTTCATGTAGTTTTACTACCTCAGTATCCCACTTTAAAAAGATAAAAGCATACATGTATTCAAATGCACACATAGAAAAACAATCCAGAAGGATATCCACCAAAATTCTAGGTTGTATACCAGGTGTGGTAGTGTATACCTGTAATCCCAACACTGCAGGAGGCTGAGGCAGGAGGATAGAAAGTTTGAGCCCACCTTGAACAACTTAGCAAGACCCTATCTCAAACCTCTAAAAAATTATGAGAAAGGGCTGGGATGTAACTCAGTGTGAAGGTCCTGGGTTCAATCTCCACTACTGAAAAAAAAAATCTGGACTGTGGGTAAAATCAAGGGTCATTTACAAAAAATTTTTTTTACTTAACACTATTTTCTAAATTTCCTTTGATGAACATGAATGAGCTGTATCATTATTTTAGCTTAAAGGCATTTGGAAGGCTGTGGCTGTGGCTCAGTGGTAAAGCAAGTACAAGGCCTCCAGTTTATTCTTAGCACCCACTCCCAGCAAAAGGGATTTGGGTGTGGGTGTGGTAATGCACACCTATAATTCCAGCTGTTCCAGAGACTGAGGCAGGAGGATCACAAGTTTGAGGCCAGAATAACAGTAAAATTGTTGGGGAATAAAGTAAATGTAGCTCAGTGGTAGAGTGCTTGCCTAACATGTGCAAGACCCAGGATTCAAGTATAGTATCAAAAAAAGAAAAAAGAAAGCACTGGGGAGGCAAATAAAGACTGGAGGAGGGTGTCTTAGGCTGGAGAGTGTGTAAGGGGTCAACCTAGGAAGGATACCCCCCCACACACTAGGGTAGGGGCTTGAACTGACCTTCCCTTGGGTCCTGGAGGCACAGATAAAACACCAGTGGCCTGTCACTCCAGAGAGGGCTGTTATTTCTCTCTCTTGGACAGTTTTTTATCAGCATTGTTGAGATGTAATTCACACCAATAGGTCGTCTAGTTAAAGTGTGGTTTTTGCTCAGTTACACGCTAAAACTCATGCATATGTCATCCGGGTCTGACTTACAGCACCCACAGTGGATGTGGGATTATCAGATGCGCTCCCTTGGGTAAACTCAGGGGTTTTCCCAGGGGTATTGAGGGGCCGGGCTGGGCATTTTGTGCTGCATGCTGGACCAGCTTCGTGTGCCTGCGTCCTGTGAAGGCCATCAGTCACCTGAAACCTTGTTGGTTTCCTTCAGAGGTTGGCAGACCACACTCACTACAGGGCGGTCACCTGTTGTAGTAAATAAAGTTTTGTTGGAAGGCAGCCACCCCCACTGGAAACGCATCTTGCCTGGCTGCTTTTGTAACACAGCAATGGGAGGAAAGTGTCAGAGAGGTTGCGTCACCCTCACAGCCAAAATCATTAACTAGCTGACCTTTTACAAACTCTTCCTCCTGAGCTCTGTGGCCTGGGTCAGGATGTGGCTGGTGTATCTGTCACCTGACTACCTGCTCCATACTCCAAAGAAGGAAGCAGGTGACAGGAAGAAATGAGATGTAGGGTTCACTGTCCAAGCTGATCCTGAAGGTGCCAGGGACTCAGCCACCTGTCCCTGGCTCTTGAGCCTGTGAATGCATGTGGGTTTCCAGGCAAAGACCTGGCTTTCTATCTCGAAATGTTCCAAAGGGAAAGAGCCCCAGAGGCCTCACAAGCATAGTTTCCAGGGCAGCATCCAGCTTGGGTTGAGGCTTTATTTGCTTTCTAATCTGTAGTCTAAGGAGACTGGATGGCCTTTCCTGGCACTCTGTTGGGTTGGAACACCTTCTATATACTCAGCAAAGCAAGTGGGGTGGGACAGGCTTTGCCAGACCCCTCTACAGAGACCTTGACTGGGACCCTCTTCAGCAGCTGATTTTTAACTAAGGAAACAGGATGTTTTAGAGGAAAAAGACAAAGGAAAAGTTATTGGGAGAAATGACCTGGGTTTTGGAGCCAGATGGGGCTGGTTCTGAATCCCTTCTCTGTACCTAAGCCTCAGTTTCCCTTTCTGCAAAAGCAGGGTTACATTTCTCAGAGTTATGCCCAGAGTAAATTTTTCATAAATGAGTCAGCATATAAAAGTACTCCAGGCTCTCCTCACTGTTCCCATGACCTTGAGAACACTGAGTGAAGCTCCCTCACAGGTAGCCAATGTCCAGGAGCTCTTTAGGGAGAAAGGTACGCAGGTGGGGTCGGAAATGCATGTCCCTGTGCCCACTGCAGACGTTCTGTTTCCTTTGAGCCCAGCCTGGATGCTGTCTTCCTCCAGGCTGGGTCTGCAGCCCCTCCTCCCTCACCAGATCTAGAGGGCAAGGAGCCTGATGGGTTCAGCCCAGGATCTCCAAGGAGGGCAACATGGTTCCTAAACAGGCACTGAACAGGGCCTAGCACCAGGAGGAATCCTGGCCTTTGATGGACTGTTCTTTGGCCTCCCCGGGTGGTCTTGTGCTGAGTTGTGTGGTCCCATTCAGGTCTTGTGTCCCTGCCAGGGTCCCCTAACATGGGAAGGGATGGGAGACAAAAGGAGGATTGAGAAGAAAGCAAAAAGGACCACAGGTGTGGAGACTCGAAGAGATGCTAAGGCCATGCTGTGTGTCCAGAGGGCTTGCACAGACCCAAAGAAACTAGAGTCTCACAGGGACACTAAGGGAGGAGCGCAAGGGCCCTCAACACTAGGAAGACCTCATCATTCATCCATCCCGTCGTGCAGGTGCAGTGAGGCTTCAGTGATGGGCAGTGAGGTGCTGGGCAATGGATCAATGATGAAGTGCTTGATGCCCCATCAGGAGGAAGGACAGGAGGTGGAATTCATCAGGGGCTTCAGATCCTAGGCTGGTTGTGTGCAGGAGGACTGTGTTGACACTGTGGCTGGAGGGCTTTTGGAGCACAGGGGCTGCTTAATTTTGGGGGCCCGAGGCTTAGTGGGCTTGCTCACACCCAGCCCTGTCCTGGTTTCCTATCCTGCATTTTCTGGGGTGGGTGCACTCTTCTCAGCAGCACTCTTAGCAGAAAATCTTCGTCCCTCAGAAATCACTGGGAGCAGAAGACTGGCCTGGCCCTTCCCAGGTGGAAGCCAAGTGCCCAGCGTGGAGCTATGATGAACATCACAGGTCTTGACTCTCAGCTGTGATGACTTGTCCGCTTGGCCCTGTGGGCTCCCTGACAAGGACAGAGGAATAAATGCAGAGGTGACTTTTCCATTCTTGTGCCAGTTCTTGAAGGCAGGAGTAAGACAGGCATGTAGATAAATATGTGGTTAGCAAGAGCCTTTCCGAACAAAAGGCCCATCATATTTCTGACCTTATTTTGTCACGGACTCTGTGAAGGAGGGATGCAGTTCTATCCTGTTTGGATGGGGGAGGTCTGTGACGCACCCAAGGCCGCCAGTGGGGTGGCATTGCCAGGAATCCAAGGAGACTGATGCTGGCTCCAGACTCTGGAACAGGATCAGGATTCACAGCTTCAGATCTGTGCTCTGTTCCCTTGGCTGGAGGCTGCTTGTCCTTGAAGAGGCTGGACGGCCCATGCATTCTGTCACGAGGTGAGCAGTTGTGAGGCTCAGCTGGGTATTTTGGCAGCAACAGTAAAGGGCATAAAAACAAGTTTTCCTTTTGACCAGGGAACCTGGTCTCTAGGAATTTTTCCGAAGGAAACAATTAAGGGCACCTGTAAGCATTTGTTTACAAAGTTGCTTATCCCTGTCCCCCTTTGCTTAGGGAAGACATACAACAGCAGGGGGGTGACTGAGTAGATCACAGCATGGCATGCTCTGCAGGTGACAAGTGGTGTTGATTTTTAATTGAAATATAAAAAGTTCAGATATCTAAGAGGAATCAGGCTTCCTTTTCTGTGAGCATATTATGATTTTCTGAGAGGGACAAGCGACCCAAGACTGTCTCTAGGGCTGTATTCATCAAGGTTCCCTGGAGAATACAACCAATAGGATATAGTGAGAAACACAGAAGATGGGATTTATTGTGGAAATTGGCTCACTCAGTTATAAAGGCTGATAAACCCCACAGTCTGCTGTCTGCAAGCTGAGACCTGGAAGAGCTGGTAGTGTGACTCAGTCTGCACCCAGTGCCCCTAGAACCAGGAGCTGTGATATCTAGGGGCAGTAGATGGACACCCCAACTTCATCAGAGGGAGAAATTTCCTTTCTTCTGCCTTTCTGTTCTGTCTGGGCCCTCAGAGAGTCGGGTGAAGGCTCTCCATACCGGGGCAGGGGAATCTAGATCAGGTAGTCTACATTTGAATGCTCGTCTCTTTCAGAGACACACTCCCGGGCACACCCAGAAATTGTGTTGATCAGCTTTCTGTGCACCCCATAGCCTCATCAGGTTGACGGAGGAAATCAGTCACCTCAAAGGCTAAGAAGAGTGACAAAAACTGGAGTAGGTAGGAGCTGGGGTAGAGAATCCCCCCCCCCAGCACTGGCCCGCCCAGCCCAGATAAAGCCTTTGGTTCTAGCTCAGCTCTCCCCAGATGCCCACACCCTGGCCACATCCCTGCTGTTCACTTTTCCATGCAGGAATGGAACCCTGAGGATGAGTTGCTTTCCCTTCTTGGGACCATGTTTCTCAAACTAAATTTCTCCAAGGCCAGATTCATGAAGCAAGGTTGAGCACGTTGGGTTATCATCCTGAGTAGGTAAGGAGGGGAGAATGGGGATGAGGCCAGGATACCCCTACTCCCAGCTTTCAGTACAATGTCAGCTTCAGCACTCAGCAGGCTGAGGCAGGAGGACTGCCATGAGTTCAAGGCCAGCCTGGGCTACATAGTGAGTCCAGGCCAGCCTGAACTACATAGCGAAAGTGTCAGCTCAGTGCAGCTTCCCAGTGCTATTGAAAGTAGAAGGACAGTTTCCCTCTGCCCTAGACAGGCAGATGCTCTCCCTGCAGGACAAGGGGTAGGATGCAGTTTCAGGAGCTCTAACCTTGGTGTGCACCCCTTCATGTCCCTTCCCCAACCTAGTAGCATTATTGACCTCCTTGGGGGAGCAGAGGCTGGAGAAAGAGAAGATACCCTCTACCCAGTGGCTATGAGATTTCCATATTGTGCAGCACCCCCACTCTAGACATGACTTTAAATAGACATCTTCAAAATGCCCCTGCTCAGCATCCGGCTGTAGGAGCCAAATCTCTGTGGTTGGTCCTCTGACCTGCATACTCACCCTCTGGCCGGCTTGGCACTGGCCCTGACCTTCCCCCTGCTGTGATGTCATAGCACAACAGTTCTGTTGTTCCCATGGCAATGGGCTGCCATAGTTAACCAGCAAGGGAGCTGCTGGGGGAGGTGGAGAGCTTTGATCCCAGCCAGCCTGGATCAGTGGGCCCCTGGGATCCTGGACACCACCTTGGGGTCACTTTCCTCATACATGATGTGAGGGTGGGCTTTTTCTGTGCCCAGCTGTCAGGCAAGGCTCCCAAGAGAGCCTTGGAGATGGGCTGATGAGGGTCTGCAGGAAACAAGTCCTGGAGGCCAATGTGACAGTCCTTGTACCACAGGACTCTCCAGGGACAATTTGGCTTGAGAGGATGAGAGCAAGTGTGAAAAGCTGGCAGGATGGAGTTGGGGGTATGGGAGGTGTCATGGTGTAGCAAGAGCAGCTGCTAATTTGGGGGTCTTAGTCCAAGCTGGGCTCTTAGCAGGCAGGTAGAGAGATTGTTGGTACCAGTTAGTAAGCTGTGAGCAGCCCACTCAACTTGCTGGTATCCAGACTGTGAGTTTAGGGTCAGCCTCAAAGTCTGTCTCTATGAAGCTGCTCAAGGAGGCAACTGAGGCACAATGAGCTTGAGCTTACCCCATTAGAGGCTGGGTGCCTGGTCACCTCTGCTCTCTAGAGCTGTCCAGTCCTGGCAGGTTGTAAAAAGAAGCTGCAATGTACAGATTCACAAGCCACACCCTAGGATTTGTGTGGAAAAATCTGCTGTTGGCCTGGTGGAGTCTCATATTCTGCCATGACATCCCTCCCCCAAGGGGGTTCTGATGCTGCCAGCACAAAACCCAGCTCATCTGTTTTAGTAGCTACCACTCTAGAACTCAGCTCCAAGTCAGACAGTGACAAAAACCAGACTTGGGGCAGCACATGGGTGTTGTATATTTTTAGAGGATGGGAAGAGACATAGAGTGGAAAATGTTCCTGTTGTTTATTTTATCTGGGCTTGGCTTGGATGCCTTCAGTGATGGGTGTCTCACTGCTTACCCAATGATTCCAAAACAGCCCTGTAGAAAGTGCTCTCCTCACCTGGCCAACCTCTGCCTCCTTGTAATGTGCTTTGGGTCTGTCCCAGTCATCGGACACACACAGTGAGTACCTTCCCTCCCCCTGCATGGCTGGCCAAGCATTGGGTGGTCCTCATGGTGATGGGTGCAGTTATCACCGCCCCATTTTACAGATGAGACTGAGTTAAGCAGCTTGATTTGGGTCACACAGCTGGTTAGCGCTCTTGACCTCTGCCCTGGTGCTGTTCCAGAATTTGTACCTGAAGCCACCTCTCTGCCCACCTCTGAACAATCCTGGCTCCTTAGGTTGTCCATTCTGTGACTGGTTCTGTCATTCTCCTGAGCTCTGTATCCCTCTGCTCATCCTAGTCACTCTCCATCCCTTTGAGGCCTCTGAGAAAATGTGTCTCCCACTACCAGAGTCTCCTTCATCTTCGGTCAAACTGTCCTTCCCATTAGCCTGTATACATTTCTCATCAGGTTTGTGCCCAATTATTTCAGCAGTCTTACTGTGATTTTGAAACAATTATCCTGTGATAATGCCACATGGGCCATTGCCAAAACATAGATGCTTCCCATCTCAGAGTCACTGAGACCCACGTCTTGATTTCTCTGCTATAGATGCTGGCTGAGCCTCGCTGTGAGCCAGGCCCTCTCTGAGGCCTCAGCGATGTGCCCTTCTGGATGTCATGGGGGTGTGGGGGTGAGCCCCTTTCCTGGGCGGTTCTCTAACATCAGGTAAAGATCCCGTTGGCTCTGTAGTGGTCACACGTCTCTGTCAGCATAGCACACAGCCAGATGAAGCCCTCCCATCTTCTGCATCCCAGATTCTCCTGAGTGGTGCTTGTGGGATTGGACTGGGTGAGCTCAGAGGTGCTCCTGCTGTATTTTAGCCTAGAGACTGGGCAAGGTGTGTGAACTGTCACGTCTCTGAGCTGGAGTCTTAGGGCTGGTTTTCTATGTCTCCATGGGTCATCAATCCCCTGTGGGGTCTGTATCTTCGAATTCAGGAGCATGGGTTCCAAGGCCCAGGGCCATGCCCCTGTCTGCTCTGCCACAATTTCACACTTGCTCAGGTGAGCCCCTGTCCGTGGCGGTTTACAACAAGCTGCTGTCCAGGCAGAGGACAAGTGAGAAGTGGGGAAGGATAGTGGGAAGCTATAAAAACTGGACTTGCAAAACCCCATTATATCCCAGGATCACTTAGTTTAGGGGAACTCTGTTGTATGCATCTGAAAAGCCCTTGAGGTTCCCTGTGTTATCATCTCAAAGACAACTAAAAGAGTTGTTGGGTTTTTTTTTTTAGGTCAAATAATATGTATCCTACATACTATCAAAGGATGGAAAACTGTCTAACTTTACATGAGACTAAGCTTTAACTGTATGGAAATGTTCCCTTTCTAGCCTAACAACGACCAATGGAAGCTTCGTTGTTGGCATTGGGGTAGGTACTGAGGATTGAACCCAGAACCTATACACTGAGCTACATCCCTAGCTCTTTTTTATTTTGAGATAGGGTCTCACTAAGTTTCTCAGGGTGAGTCCAGATTTGTAATCCTCCTGCCTCAGCCTCCCGAAGTGCTGGGATTATAGGCTTGTGCCACTGTGTCTGGCTAATGGGAGCCTTTCCATAACTGGTTTTCTATATTTCAAAGAAGTGCTGACTGGGTGACTGGCTTTTGGAGGAAGTCCAAAAAGGGAAGAGGGTACTGTTGTTGCTGTGGAGGGCAGGGTGGCCTCAGGCAGGGGAACGCATGCCTGGTGGGGATGGGAAGGGGTGTGAGGCAATAACTTGCCTGAGTGCTCAGGAGCCTGGAGCGAGAGATCCCAACTCTGAGTCTCACAGGGAAGCTGGTGAGTCAGCAGGTCCAACACCTGTCCACAGAGGCTCCATGGATCTGGCTCAGTCCAGGCCCAGTAACCTGCACTGAGCACAGGTATGTGTTGCAGGTGGTCATGAACCACACTTGTAGGCTGGCCAGTGAGCACAAGACAAAGCGTTGTAGATGGAGGTCATAGCTGTGGTGTAGGGAGGCAGGCACAACTTGAGGGTGGGGTGACAGGCTGATGAGGAAATGTGGAAGGCTCAAATGAGACTTGATTGGTGTCCTTGGGGAGCACCTAAGACATGCTCAGGCCCCACACAAGACTGACTCACTGAGTGAGGACTGAGTCTGAACCTGACTTACTGAGATTCAAGCACCATGCTAGACAGCCTTGGAATGTTCTTGAGGGATAAATTACATGAGCTGAAGGGAGTGGGTGGTCATCTTAATGGGTGACATGACATGAGGGTCCTGTGGTGGAGAAAGCACAGGAAGCACACAGGCCAGTCCCTGGCTTTAGAGCCACCTCTCAGGGGATCCAGAGAGGCTGGAGGTCAGGCAAAGGTGAGCACGGCTGAGGCTGAGTCCACTCATGCCCCGAAAGTGGCACCCAGCTATGACTGCTCTCACTTCCAGGTTAGGAGCCTGGGCCCAGTGGCCCCTCTGCTGGATTTGAGTCCTTGCTGCAGTGCTTGTGAGCTGTTTGGCCATAGGCAAGTTACTTCACCTCGCTGAGTCTGAGTTAAAAGTGAGAAATGGCCAAACCGCCCCTCTTCTGGTGAGCTCCTAAGACAGTGCAGGATGTGTGTGGAGCGTGGGAATAAGGTAGACCCCACAGGTGTGCTGCCGGCTAGGGCTGCATGATCATCAATGCCACATCCACGCCTATTTGTCCCCATCTTTTCCATATTCATCCCCTGGCTTGGTTCAGTAATCTCCACAATTACATCCAGTCCAAGGGCCATAGGAAATTGGGTCCCAGCCAGAAGTTGGTATGTGCATGGGCATGGGAGTCAGGTGGGAAGGAAAGGCAATGTCTCCATCTGTATGGGCCAGGACACCCCGGGAAACGGAGGAGGGAGCTGCATCTTGCCATCATCTTGGGGATATCACGCTTGCTGCCGCCCATCACGTCTGGAATAGGACATGGTTCCTGTTGTGGTGCTTCCTGGGCACCCGTGTGAGCTAGGTTCAGTGTCATGCCTGTGGCCAACCATATGGTAAGGGATTAAACCCTATGACAATGGTAGTCCCTGAGGGGATCCAGTGGCACCACTGCTACAGTCAGGGGCCTATGCCTTTGTCATGACAACTGCCAATTAGCTGTGTGACTGTCTTCCTGGTAGGAACTGGGGTAGGCAGGCCACTCGCCTGATAGGCCTGTCTCCAGAGCTCCTAAATGGGCTATGAGGACTGGTGTCCTGGCAGGCACACACATAGTTTGTACCGTGTCACACATTAGTGGATCTGGGAGGACAGCATCTTGTCTGTCTTCTAAAAGTGAATGGCAGAGGCCGTACAGGTCAGCCAAAGGACCTGATGTCCCAAGACTGGGACTCAGTCCCATCTAACCAGAAGCCCTTATTAATATTGCCTCACAGTGTCTTTGATGTGATGCTCCTTTTCCTTGACTCCTCCGCTGCCCACAGCAGCCGCTGTCTCTGCCTGGGCCGCTTGGAGACCCCAGGTTCTTGCAGAAGCAGGTGAGAAGGCCTGAGGGACTGTCCGGGGGGGCGACGCTGTGGAGGATCTTTTTCAAGGTGGGGTAGGGTCTATATCTGCTGAAAGCTGTCTGAGCAGCTGTCTAGGGTGCCCACCACAGGCTGGCTTTAGGTGCTGGAGTCACAAGGCTGCAGAAAGCAAGTGAGAAAGGACCCATTGTCCACTCCACATGGCGAGAGGCTCTGAGGTGGACAGGCGGCTGTCAACACTGGCTTCCCATCAATGGCCCTGAAGGCAGCTCTGTCAGGAAGGAGGCTATGCTTTCTCCAAGTGGTAAGAGCAGCCAGCAAAAGGACACCCATCTGCTCTTGGAGATCTGGACAACATAGGGGTCACTCGCATAATGAGGACATGGAGTATGGGGGGGTAGGGCCTCTAGGACCCCACTCTGTCCAGAATGTTCTGCCCAGCACACAGAGTGTGGGCGTGTCTGGAGTGGGGACCTATCTGGAAGCATGACCCTCTCTCTCCCTTGTCCAGTGTCCTAGAGAGACTCTGGGGTCCTGGCTGGCAGGCAGAGGTCCCAGGTGGGAGTGTTTCCATGCAGTGTGTGGCCCCGGTCACATCAGGCTCCACAGGTTTTCATGGCTTCCTTATCAGCACCACCATGATCTGAGAGGGACCTTGATGTCTGGTCTCGAGGACACATCTAACAGCATGCAGGGGACCACCACTCCCGAAATGTGGAGGTAGCTATCATTTCCTAACCTTCACCCCAAAGGTCTATACCAAATTAGGGTCATCAGTTGAGCTAGGGACACTTCCTAAGCTTGAGAAGTCACCTGCTAATAAATGAACCCATTCCCTCCACGTGTCTTCTAAGGCAGACAAAGGCACATTCATAGCAACCCAGACCACCCTGCCCACTGTTTGGACATCCCCGGGCCCCTTCCCAGTGGTAGGAAGAGCTCTGTCCTTGACAGGTGAGACTTGAATTTGAACCCAGCACTTCTGGGGGCTGGGAAAGGTACTCAGCTTCTCCAGACTTCCATCCCTTTGTGTGGACACATGCTCCCGTTTCTCTTGAGGGTAGACTGAGGAGTGGAATTGAGAATTGCTTGGTCTTATGCTAAATCTGTTTCTCTCTCTGTGTGTCTCTGTCTCTGTCTTTCTCTCTCTGTCTCTCTGTCTCTCATCTTTCTTTCCGTGGTAGTGGTACTGGGGATTGAATGTAGGGCCTTTGTATTGAGCTCTTTTTTATTTTTATTCTTATTTTTTTATTTTGAGACAGGGTCTTGCCAAATCACTAAATTGCCCAGCCTGGGCTAAAACTTGCAATCCTCCTGCCTCAGCCTCCCACAGTGCTGGGGTTGTAGACATGCACCACCATGCCCAACTTGTTTACCTTTTAAAGAAACTGCCAGACTGTTTTCCAGAGCGGGGCTGCACCATTTTACATTCCCACCAACACTGTGAGATGGTTCCAATTTTTCCACCTCCTCGGCAACACTTGCTACTCTCTGCCTTTTAAATTCCAGCTGTCCCAGTGGGTGTGACCAGCGGGTGTGACCAGTGAGTGTGAAGTGCTGTCTCCCCACAGCCTCAGTCTGCAATTCCCTTGTGAATGTGGGTTTGGACACCTTTTTTATGCGCCGTCTTAACTACACATCTGTCTTCTTTCATGGAATGTCTATTTAAATTTCTTGCCCATTTCAAAATTAGATTACTTGTCTTCTTATTGAGTTGTAAGAGTTGTTTAAATATTCTGGATTGGAATCTTTTATTGGATGTAAGATCTGCAAATATCTCCTTAGCCTATGACTTTGTTTTCACTTTATCAGCGGTACCTTTTGCAGCACAAAGGTTTGAGCTTTGTTGGTGTCCTTATCCATCTCCCCTTTTATTGCTTGAGCTTTGGGTGTTAGAGTCAAGAACTCTGCCTGAGCAAAGGTGATACATAAACACTCGTGCTTCCCATGCTTCCTTCTAGGCCTAAGAGCTATTGGGAGTCAGTATTTGTACGTGATGTAAGGGTTCAGACTCCATTTTTGTGGAGTTTTCTGCATGTATCAACTATTTTGCATGTATCAACTGTGATATTCAACTATCACAGGACCATTTGTTGAAAAAACAAAGAACAAAGAACAAAAGACTATTCTTTCCCCCATCGAATTGCTGTGTCCCCTTTGTCAGAAATCTCAATCACTGGACTGAATGTCCCAGCTTCCTTCCACCCTGTCCTCTTGCTCCACATGGTGGTGGGCAGACTGGCAGAGCATATCCTTAGCCACTGCTCTAAGTGTGTGATTCTGAGTGCATACTCTGCTTGACCAAGGGGTGCAAAGACTTCCCACCAGAAGATAGGGGTCTGAGCCCGTGGCAGCATCAGCTACCACGCCAGCCAAAGGCACTGTTGTCTACCCAAGCAAAAAGGGCCTGTTTTCCTCTTGCAAGCTATGTAATCTGGCTGAGGTGGCCTCGTCCTCCCCTGCCTCAATTTCTCTATCTGTGATAGTAGCACTGTACCTCCCATGGTTACTATAAAAGCTGAGCTGAGGGCTGGAGGTACAGCTCAGTGGGCTAAGTGCTTGCCGCTGAGCACTAGGGCCCTGAGTTCGATCCCCGGTCCCGGAAAAAAAAAAAAAAAAAAGCTGAGCTGAGAGGTGAGCGAAGCTCAGAGGATAGGCCATGCAGGCACTCCCGGCAGTGGTATAGATGTGGCGCTGTTTTCTGGCTGCTGTGACTCCTTTTGGCTCAAACTGTTTCTCCTGGGTCTACATGGACTAAAGGGGAATGATGTTCAAGGAATTAAGTTGTAGTTTATATGTTCACTGATGCACCATGATGAATGTAATCCTTGTGGAAGGCAAATATGGGCTTAAGAGGCCGGGGATATAGTTCAGCGGCACAGCGCTTGCCTAGCAAGTGCAAGGTCCTGAGTTCAATTCCCAGTACCCCCAAAAAATGTGCTAATAAAAAATAAAAACTTATTTAAAAGGGTGGGGGCAACCAAGGAGCACTCCATATGGACCCCCAGTCCCCAGGAAGCAGCTGCCTCAACTCACAAACCTGGCTGGTTCTGATATCAGCTCCTGGTGACAACAAACATGGTTTGTACCCTTCAGGGAAGCATACCTCCTTCCCTAGGAAGGTCTGGTAAGGCATCAGGCCCTTCCTGATGCCAAGACCAGCAGAAGTTCCCTAACAGTCACACAAGCAAACAGTTGGGAACCTTGGAATGAGATGTTAACCTCATGTATGTTCCCTGTTTGCTTTGTATTGGGTTCAAGTAGCAAACATGCATGACACCCACACAGCCCCACACACACCCCTGCTCGCACGGGTATGCCTACAGATGCTTGCACACCCTGCCTGGCAGGCCCCTCCCTCCTCTGCCCCTTCCTCTTTCTGTTTGTAAGCTGAGGGCTTCCTCTTCTGCCTCGCCCTGCCCTACCCCAGGGCTGGCTGTAGGTGTTCTGCTGTGTGCCCCCACCCCTACCTCCACCCTAACCTGCCTCCTGGGCTGGGGTTCTCAGCCTTAGTACTGTTGACATTTTAGGCCAGATCATTCATTGTTGTGGAGCTGACTGGAGCATTGTAGGGTCTTTGGCAGCAAGCCTGGCTTCTGCCCAGCCACAGCCAGTAGCAGTTCCCTGTTCTAGTCACTAGGACAAGAACCTCCCCAGACACTGCTGCATGTGCCCTGAGAAGCAAGGCCACACCTCACTGGACACAGTTGGCCACAGGCTCTTGTCAAAGGTGTGCCATGTGGAGACAGGGAATGGGCCCTGGGGACAAAGTGTGTCCCTGCCCCGAGAATCCCATGTGTCCTTGCCCCCAGGGCCTTGCTCTCTCTCTTCGGGACACTCTGGGAGGCAGTGTGTGTCCTCCTGTCCTTTTAGGTTTGCTGTGGAATGGTTGTGACACCTGTGGCTCCCCAGACCCTGCACCCCTGGAACCCTCCACTCTGGGCTGAGCCTCTTTCTCTCAGAAGCTGTGTCTCCAGAACTTGAAGAAATGCAGAGAAAAATAGAGCAAGCCTCACAGCCCAGCCTCATTCCTGATGACAGAGCCTCGGCTCTGAGGCAGAAGTCCACATGTCTGCAGGCCAGGGTCAAAGGAGCTGGCGCTCTGCAGAGACGACCCAACAAGCAGCAGCAGAGAAGCCAGCAACTACAGCACCTGCCCAGGGAGTTACAGGCAGAGCAGCACGAGGCCCAACACCAGCAAGTCAGACACCTGCAGCGGCTGAATTTAGCCCATCTATGGGGTGGGACCTCAAGCTGGGCAGTGGGAAATGAACTGCACTCAGAGGAGCCTGTCTTGCGAGAAGCGGCAAGATCCCCTAGGGGCAGGCAGAAGTACAAAGAACCCCTTAGAGAGGAGAAGAGTCTCAGGGAAGTGCCATCCAGACAACAAGCCTGGCACACCAATTACCTGAAGAAAGCAATGGGCTCAGAGAGACTGGGGGCTGCCCGAGCGCAGCGTGTGAGTACCCCTGAGAAGAGTAAAGGGAAATGGGCTCCTTCAAACCAGATCAGTGGTGGCCGCCAGCTTATGGAGAGTCGGGTGAGCAGAAGGATTGACCTTGAAAAGCTAAATCCACTCTTGACCACTGCAGGGGAAACCAAGTTCCTGGAGGGAAAAGAGGAGAGAGCCCCCAAGGGAATGTGGCAATTGGGTAAGGTGACCACCCACTTTGCTCAAGGCCTGAGAAGCAACACAGAAGACCAGAATCCAGAGGGCAAACTGCAGGACCTAGAACAGCTGTGGCTGGTCAGCTCCACCCACACAAAGGGAGCCATGCCCTTGGTGTCTCCATGCCAGTGTGCTGACAAGGATAATTGGCAGAAAGAGTTGGAGTCTGTCTTGGACGAGTTGTTTATTACAAGCAGAAAGCTGAAGGAACACCTGAGTTGGCACCTTCAACACAGGTCCTTGGTAGACCAGAACCCTGCTGGAGAGCAGGTCTTCTTGGAGAGGCAGGGACCAAGTAGTGACACCCCTGGAGAGGAGGGACACTCAGAAACTGTACCTGCTGCAGAAGTGCAGTCCCCCCAGACAGCATCCCAGTGCAGTTTGCTACGGTTACCAAGCCAGGCGGAGAATGCCAAAGACCATCATTTGGCCTCACCCATGCCCAAGAGTGAAAGTCAGATGCTGCCTCTGGAGGAGAAGAGAGTATCTATGGGCAGAGAGAACACAATCTTGCAAAGCCCCAAACGCAGCCACCAGCCACCCAAACCAGCCACACTGGTAGAGGGCTTGCCTCTACCTTACCCAGAGGAAGAGCCAGACCAGCTGTACTGCAGGGCATTAAGGCAGGAGAAAAAGACAGGGGTGGGAGGGAGAAGGCAGAGGAGCCTGCTGGAGCAGACAGAGCACCCAGATATGAGCTTGGAAATCCACTACAAGGCTGAGCTGGAGGAGGAGCGGCGGGCACAGAGGAAGACTCGCCTGGCCCTTCTGAAGGCCTACCCCACAGGGGTCCCCACCGGGAAACTAGGACCTGTACCCAGAACCCACCTCCCTTTGTTTAGCAGCAGCTTTGATGAGAAGCATGATCAGATGGTCCGTGACTTCCAGCAGCGGATCACAGAGCAAAACAAGCTGTACGAGCAGTTTCTACAAAAAGCCAGAAAACTTTTGCAAGAGTTTCAGAAAACATGGTAAAAGTGAGAGCCCCGCTCACAATAAATACATCCCTGACCAGGTCTGCACAGGTGTCCTGTCCTCCCAAGCCCTCAGGCCTGTGTACCCCCAGTGGCCTGCTGTCACACAAAAATAGGGCCCCTTGTGGGATTCAGGGAGTGGGTCTAATCAGAGTACCACAGACACATCTCCCACAGGGGTGTATCTTTTCATATACCACAGGTCCACATGGAAGCTACAGGTAAATTTGGCTCTTTTTTCCAAATAAACACTTTCAGGGATAGCTGAGGTCACATGGGCATACTCTCAAAAGATTCATCATTTATGGCTTAGCACTGGCTGAGACACTGGCAGAGAAATTACACTAAAACCTCTCTTACCTTTCCAACGACAAAACGAACACTGTCTAATAGCAGACATCTTAATATATTCTTATAACTTTATGGGAAAGGGGAGAGAAAAAGGGTGACTCCCGCTAAGCTGTGTAACTTCCTCTGGGCAGACAGCATAGGGGACCTGGGTGTTAATTCAGTGTGTAGATGCCCCTGACCCAGCATCCAGGGAAGTCATGGAGACCCCACACTGGGTAGGTTTTTTGGGGTGTTTTTTGGAGATGTCTGCCAAGTACAGACTTAGGGACAGGGGTCCACACACTTTTTCTGCAAAAAACCAGAGTATATGTGTAGCTTTCTCAGCCGGCCTCTGACCACTGCCCAACTCTTACTCTCCCAGCTGGAAACTGCCATGGAGGACATGGAAACCAGGGGAGTGACCAAATGTGTAAAAGACTTGATTTATAGAAATAGGTGCTGAAGAAGTATGGCCCTTGGGCCACAGCTTGTTGACCCCCACACTGGGCTAGCTCCTGAGCCTGGATCCATCCCTTCTTCACTTTCCTCCTTCTTTATCTCCCGGGGACCTCAGATTTCTTGACTCAGATCAGCCATCTTTGGCCATGACACACTGGTATCACTGGTCCATGAATGGCCTGATTTATTCTGTGTATATTTTGTAGATAATATGAACAGCTGTGAGCCCACCACCCAAACTGAAAACCATGCATTTGGCCACCCAAGTATCTGTGCTTTTCCTAGTTTATACTCCTATCTTCTCAGATACAAAGCTGGGAGTGTGGATTATCTCTACCTGTTACCATATATACACATACCACGCACTAGTGTTCAGTGTACCTGGTTTGAATTCTGTAAGGAAGATCATGCACTTTGTGTGATCTTTTGGAAGATTTTCTTTTCCATTTTGGCCTCCTCACAGTTCCTGGCATCTGTCCCATCATGCCAAGGTCCATGTCCTCATTTTCCCTGGGTGTGATACCAGGGGTGGCTGTCCCACCCTCCTTTTTAGGGCCACAGCTTCTTTTGTCTTTTATACCTTGGTTTTAAAAAGAAAACCAAATCCCTAATGCATTGGATCAAAAGTCTGGGTGCCCAAAAATGCGTTTGTGGTTTAATCCCAACTTTGAGCACCAGTTTTTGTTTTAAGTGCTTCTGGGAGCTTTGAACACTACAGGTGGGATGTAGGTGTGGGAACAATTCATCACGCCTTTTGTCCCATCTTTACCCTTTTTGCCTGGGAGAGGCTGACCTCCTCCTCTAAAATTTGTCATTTACAAAGCCTAAGTGTCATGCTCACTGACCAGGAGACTCGTGGAGGTTACAGGTAATAAGTACAGCTCATAATGAACCTGCGGAGAGACAGAGCTACAGTGAGGTGCTGGATGCTGACCCAGAGCGTGGCACTGAGAAATGGACACTCTGTGATAACACCTTCTTGAGAAGGCAGAAGGTGCGGTGGCTGTGATGGAACAGGCAGCGTGTAACCGAGGTCCTCCTGACTTAGTCTGAAACCGCAGCCTCTGAAGTGGATGAGCCTTGCTGGGAGTAGGTTATTTTTGTTTCCATTTCCAAAGGTAGTATTTGTGGCCCATGTCTTCTAAGTGAGGAATTGCCCCTTCTCAGCCGCACTGGAGCTAAAAGTAGGTTTGGAGATGGATGGGCAGAATGACATGGTGAAGGGTGACTCATCTTTGCCCCGACAATCACACCCACACTGTCCCCTGGCAGCAGGATGAGACACCCTGGCCTTTTCTACCTATCTCCTAGAAGGCTAAGAAGGATGGGCTAGCATCGGCTGGGGCCCTTGGAGTGGGTACTAAATCAGCCCCTCAGGACTCCCCCCAGAAAACCATGACAGCTGGCCGGAGATTCCCCATGGAGATGTCATGAGCAACTTCTTGTCTCATTCCCGGGGGCCTGGGAGTCTCAGCAGACCCTCCCAGTCATCCTAAAATGGCTGGACCGTGGTACACAGGGCTCTGGGACAGGCTTGAGCCTCCCAGACCCTCCATTTCATGCAGTCAGCAGCCTCCATGAGGAGGCAGTGCAGTGGTATAGTAAGAATGCAGGCTCTGCCACCTGACAGTGGCTCGGTAACTTGGGAAAGGTCAATGTGTCTGCGTTTCCTCCTGAGCTGTGACTTTCCATCTCTACCCTTATGCCTAGGTTCCAGCTGTCTCTCCCGTACCACCATCATTTTTGACCTAACAGAAAGTAACAGGACCCACACGAGACTTAGGCTGCCAGGCTTGAGAGTCTAGTTTGGGTCCATACTCAGCCCTGCAAGCTGCCTGCCCTTACCAGCCTCTGTAGGGCTGCAAATGGGAGTCAGTGCCACCCGAAGGGCACAGAGCCTCCTGAAGCTCTGTACAGAGTGCTGCCCAGTGGTGGAGAGGCTCAGACATGGAGGATGTATCTTCCTCCTAAAGCACTTTCAGGCCCTCCCCATTGGATATCCCTGGAACACTGTGTGTCCTAGAGTTCTACAGGTTCTTTGCATCTGTCCTCACATTTAGGGGACAGAGTGCCCATTGCCAGCTCAGCGTTTTTAGAACCCTGGTCATTGCTCACTTCCTTGGATCTCTGCTTCATGGCTCATTCACCCCAAACTACAGGGACTGAGCCCCACTGCTTTTGAACGTGGCCTCACAGGTGTAGGCTGCTCCTCTTACCCACTCAGCCCCATTTGTGGCCAGAAGGCCCATGCCAGCATGCAGGACCTCAGATACACATAAGGATGAGGAAGTAGGGTTTTTAAAGTTGACTGGGGCCCTCTCTGACCTGCAGGACTTCCTCCAATGAGCAGGAAAATGGCAACAAAATCAGGAAAGGCCTCTGAAAAGAGGTGGCAAGTGTCTGATCTGCAGCCAGCACTCTGGAGAATGGAATGGATTTGTATCCCCAGAGCAGCCCCTGAGACAGTCCAGCTAGAGAGAGTGGGCTGCACTGATGGGGCACAGCAACATGAACACAGTGCCCCCACCCTCGTTCTCGCCTCCTCGGAGCCTGGGAGCACTGTGGGCCCTGGAATTCCAGCCTTCACATCCCTGATTCTGTTGGCTTAGACTTGAATCAAGTTCAGCCTACAGGCTGCGTGCCTTAGGGTCCCACACATGGGGCACGGCTATCAAATTGTCACCACTGACCAGGCCTGAAACAAGGGTTCAAGGGTCCAGCCCTTCTGGTTTGCTCCTGAAAATGAGTCAATAATGAGGAATGGGGGACCGCCCAGGGTCACACAGCCCTCTGCAGCAGTTGAGGAAAGGACCCTTGTTAGCCACCTGTGCTTCTGAGGCGTCCCCCACTCCCCTCCATAGCCCATGGGCATCAAGGGGTTGCAGAGGGCCAGTGAGGGTTCCCTGAGTGCCCTCTGTGTTTACTCTGCCTCCTGCCCACGCCCACTGGGCTCCAAGCTGGGGTTTGCAGGGCTGAGCTTGGCTCCTGCAAGGGCTCTTGGCGGAGAAACTGCAGAGCACAGTTCCCTCCACAAAGCCGCACTGTTCTCAGCAAACCCTCCCAGGAGCGGGAGGCATTTTTTTCAAATGATTCAGCAGCACGTGAATGGGAAGGGCCAAGCCTGAGGCTCTGGCAGGAGAACTCCCTGGCCCACAGGGAGAGAGAGGGAGGGTGGCAAGGCATGGGTCGGGGTCTTCCCAGGGACAGAGGGTAGGGGCAGGATCCCGGGAGCCAGAAAGGCAGCAGGAAGGCTGGGCAAGGAGGCTGAGGCTTTTCTCTGCACAGCTGAATCTCTCCCAAGGGGAGCTAAAGCAAATGGACAGGAAATGGAGATGGGAGAGCTGGTCTCCATGGAGACGGGCATCCAGTGGACAGCCACTCACGTGTGCAATAGAATCGAGCAGCCAGGCAGGCCTGGCACATTCAGCAACCAGGGGCTAGCTCATGGGTGGTGTGGACCAGAGCTGTGTGCGCTGTTTGCTGTCCCCTGATCCATGCCTGGCACCCCCTTCTCCCTTGCTGCTCTACCCTCTCCCCCTTTATCCCAAACCTATCTGCTTAAGCAGTTCTCACTCCAGGCCTAAGCGACATGGCCAAGTCTTGTCCTCCCCTTGGCAGGCCCAGCCCTGCCCCAAAGCTGGGGCACTGTTTGGCTCTTCCCAGGAGCCCAGTCTGCTCCTTTTCCCACTCGTCCCCAAGGCCCTGGGGCTGGAGGAGGCTTGGGGGTGCTGCAGGAAGGTCTGGTCTCTCTCAGCTGCTCCTGGGAGAGAATCAGCCCTGGCCTTGCCCACCACCATCACAGGGCTGTTTTTAATTACTGAGTGGACGGCCCATTTTTGGTCTCTTCCGTAAAAGGAGCAGACTTGGAGGTCTTTAGCTCTGCTGACCCAAAGGGGCTGGCATGGAGGGGCTAGGGCAGGGCAAAGCTCAGTGCTCAGGGAGAGCCTCCTAACTGTGGCCCCAATGTACCCTGAGGGGACAGTGAGGCCAGAGGTAACAAGTCGAGCTGGATACTCCTGCATACTCCAGGACACCAAACTTGTGTGCTGGTTCTTTGCACTTCTAACACCTGCCGCCGTTCATTGCTGCCTGTATCCTATGTCCTTCCCAGCTCTCAGGGAAGTCCACTGCCTTGGCATCTGGGGAGCCAGGGTAAGTCTGCAATTCTCAGACACACAGACCATTTTCCCACTCACCATCTGCCTGTCCTAGCAGTGCTCACAGCCATCTCTGCCCCTTAAACCAGCAAGGTCAGACCGTCCCAGCAGGGAGGGGTCTCACTAGGCCCCACCTCACAGCCCAGGGAGGTGATTCAATTACACACCTAGTCAGATCACACAGCCACCTGAGAGCTATGCCCCAATATGTAACTAATGCTCTTATTGCGGCTGTCCCAGGGCAAAACCATAGGCTATGTGGCCGATCTCTCATCTCTAGCAGAGGGTACAGATACCAGAAGTGGAGAAACAGTACTCCAGACTCAGACCTCAAGAGTTCATGGGACCCCCAGGTCCACCCTCCAAAAGAGGTAGAGCTTTGGCCAAATTAACTCAAAATCAGAGGTCAAGTAGCTTTAGCCAAGTCAAGCAGCTTTGGCCAGATCAAGCAGGTGTGACATCCACCTGAGAGAGCCAAGAGACTGATCCCTAGGGGCTGCTACAGGGTCTAGTTATAGATGGTAATGGGCCTCTGCCACCAATGTGTGATTAGAGAGTGTAGATGGCAAGGCATGTGGCACCCCCTTGTCTACAGAATTTAGACAGAGTATGCAGCACCTGTAGATGTCCAGCACCTCCCGGAAGCCACAACGTCCTCACCAGGAGGGAGTAGAGGTCAGGTTTTGTCTGGAAGAGAGCAGTATTCTTTTTCAGTTCCTTCAAAATGATCTGCACAATGGGCTGGGGATATAGCTCAGTGGAATAAGCGCTTGCCTAGCAAGCGCAGGGTCCTGAGTTTGATCCCCAGTACCACAAAAAAAAAAAAAAAAAAAAAAAAAAAAAAGATCTGCACAAGGGGCTGGGGATATAGCTCAGTTGAATAAGCACTTGCATAGCAAGTGCCAGGTCCTGAGTTCGATCCCCGGTACCACAAAAAAACAAAACAAAACAAAACAAAATGATCTGCATGAGAATTCTACCCAGGGACAAGGAAACGGGCCACTCACCTTGGGAGGATATTTGCAGTTGGTCCCACAGGGCTGGCCCTAGCACAGCCACAGCCACAGCCACGGGTGGTCAGTAGGGTCTTTGGCGAATGTACTAAGACACTGAAGACTCCCATCCCACCCCAGAGTGGGGAGACCATGAGCAGTTGAATCAGAGGGTGCTTTCCCTAGGAGAGATGTACCATAGGTACCCCTCCCAGAGTGCAGCTGGAGCCCATAGAAGAGGACAGACAGGCTGGGGGTGATGCCTGCGGGTGACCAGGAGAAAATCCACCCCACCTCATTCACTGCACAAATAGACATGGATGATCCAGGATTTTGACTTTGTATTTAGAAGACTATTTCTGAGTCCTGGGGATCCCAGTACCATACCTGGCAGACATTCAGTTTTAAAGGGCTAGGGTCAAGGCCACAGAATTAGCATGGAGCCCATTGGGATGAGGACATGGTTTTATATCCCCAGGCTCCCCTGTGTTCCTGGCCTGGCAGAGTGGCCCAAGTGGAGACTGCCCCATGGGATTTGTTTACATGCAGGGGAAGGGGGCAGCACAGCCAGATGTTAAGAGAACGGGACACCCTTCATAAATCCCAAGTGAGACTTGCCTTATTTTCCCCAGGAACTTCCATGGGGCTTCTAGAGATATAGTAGGATCCAAAAGGTGTCAGTATGTGTCTTCAGAACACAGTGGGCCATGTGTGGGTGGTGGCCAAGGGGATCATTAGGAATGAGAACAGGAGGAACCATGGGATCTTGGCAGGTCCTGGTTGGAATCTGTCGTATGTGCTGTGTCCCCCATTGGACCCTCAGCCAGAGCATGTGCTGATGGCACCCAGGGTTTCTAGCAACCTGCTTATATTCACCCCCTCTCGGGACAAAAGCAGGAAGGTCCCAGCCTCTGTTAGTTTTCCTGGGCATTTGTCATTCTCAGAATCTGAACATGGCCTGTCCTCTCTGGGTTGTCTTCTGTGACCTTGACTTTCCACCCACCCAGTTCTTTTTCATCCCCACGCTGGCTGAGTACAGTGGGGATTGTTTTTTGCAAGCTCCTCAAAGGGGGAAGTGACATCATGTGGTGTCCTCAACCCGCAGAAGGGGGGCAGGGGCTCTGCGGTTGTGTGTGCTTTGAATTTAGTCGATGGCTGTGCATTCCAGTAGCCAGCATCTGGCAGGGAATGCATCAGCCAGTGTATCACCCTCGATCTTAAACCCAGATGTTGTGTTAACAGCAGACAGGAAAGAAGAAAAAGCAAAATCTGAGCTATTCTTGGGGAAGCCATAGTTTGGGGGCACAAAGCAGAACAGGAGTCTTTACAGAGATTTCCCCTCCCATGCCTCCTTCTGTTCCTTGAGTGGGGGCAGGGAGCAGGGAAGCCCACTTGAGGGGCATGGACAGGACACTGGCTGAGTCCAGCCTGGCGCCTGACAGCAGGCCCAATAGGTGTCTAGTTGACATGTTGTGTTTTAATTCTCCCCAGATTCTTTCGGTCTCTTTGTGCTTCCCCAGCCCTATTCTTTAAATGACCTGGAACTCAGGGCTTCCTGGAGTGGCCCCCATTCCTCTGCGATCTTGGGATCCAAGCTGGAGCTCCTGGTGGTGACCACTGCCGTGCACATGGTATGCTCTGGAGAGCTCTGTCACCTTCCCTCTTTACCAATAGAAACTGGGCTTCCCTGTTTTTCTGTCTGTCGGTCTTCCCCTGGATTGAGTGCCCTTCCATAGCCAGGTCTGCTGATCTGCTGCACACCTATTTCCATGTGCTGCTCCTTTAGGGAACAGCCCAGATCCATACAGGTGCCTGATGTGCTGAGCAGGCCAGCTGTGAGATTCCAAAGTTTCAGCCCAGCCTCTCTCCTCCATCTGTCTGGGGGAAGGTGTCAGTATTTGGGGGGAGAGTCTCATAGAGCTGATTATTCTCGCCTCTTTTTTTCCCCCTTGTGGTCCTGAGAGTTGAACCCAGGGCTTCTGCACTGAGCTACATCTCCAGCCCCTTTTAGTTTTTTTTTTAAATTTTGAGACAGAATTTTGCTACATTGCCCAGGTTGGGCTTGAACTTGCAATCCTCCTGCATCAGCCTCCTAGAGTGTTGTGATTATAGGTTTGCGCCACCATGCCTGGTTTCTTCTTTACCTCTCTTGATCATCTTTTTCCTTCAGATTCTTTCATTCTGTAAAGGGGGTTGAGGTCGCTCCCAGAATTCAGAGACTCCAGAAAATGAATTCTGGGTCTCCAGAGACAGATAAAAGCAGCCCAGTTAGAAGACAGAGATTCTTCCAATGTCTGCACTCCTGTCCCTCCTCTGCTTCTCTGCAAGCATCTGGCAGTATCTGGTAATTAACCTTCTAGTCTCAGTCTCACAAGTCTGCCCTGAATCCGCCACTCAACTAGTCTCTTCTTTTCTGACAGTTTTAAAAAGAGAGTGATCTGCAGCCCACCCCAAAGCAGACAACCTGGCTAGCAAGCTGTATCCAATCTGGCCCTGGGAGTCCACTTGGCACATGGCCGGGACCATGTCCCTCTGTGCCTGTGCAGCGAGACACTGCTTTGCAGACCCCTCACCTGCAGGAACAGGAGAATTTGCACCCTCTCTCTCTGATGTCTAAGATCACACAGCTGGGAAGTGGCTAATGAGGATTCATCCCTGAAACATCTCTTTTAGATAAGGGCCCAGACTCACATGGGAGCATTTTGTAAGAAAACAATGCTTGGCCCTTAGTGCGCGGCAGTGTGACCTTTTCGTTGTTTCAGAGTGAGTTCTGATTGCACTGGTGCATTTATTGTGCACCTTTATGGATTAAGCATTGTGCAGTGTATGGACCACCGGAAAGCTGTTCTAAGTTTCCAACATAGTCAGGTGAATGGCTCCATCTGGCCTCGGCTGGTTGCTCTTACATGGATTACTATGCAACATGAAGAGCAAACTTTTGACAAAGGTCATCTGTCAAAGGTCATCTGTTTACCAATTTGTATAGATACGTTTTTGTGTAGCATTGCAATACGACACATAGATTAATCAGGTACGTAGTAAGAGGAAGCAATGACAAACCTCATGTGGGCTGCCAGCTTGAGGCTGTCAGGCTGAACCCTGTTCTGCCAGGTAGATAGATGTTAGCTGAGCACTGCTGTTCTACAGCTGGTGTGTAGCTTCTACCTGATAGGACCTCCTGGATCCCTGGGCAAACACCTGTATAGGTGTTTGCAGCAGAATAGATGAAAGATGAGGAATATTCCAAGTGCTGCACGAGGACAGACTTCCCCCAAAAAAGATAAGAAAGGGCATTTTTGCTCTGTCTTGAAGGATAAAATAGAGGTTTTCCAGGCACGGAGGGAGAGTGGCATTGTGGGCAGAAGAAACTTGCCTGCTTGTAGGTATGGACACACTTGTGCATGTTCAGGGAAGGGTAGTGGTCGGTCTGGGGAGAACAGCAAGAAGTGGGGTAGGGATTGTTGGGCATGGACAGCCCAGGTTATTGGCTGGCACTGGGTTGCAAAGTGTCTCACATTTTAGGGAAAAAAAATAGGCAGCAAGGAAGATGTTTGAGTTGGAAGGAACATGACTATAAAAAGCCAACTGGTAGCAGTGGTTGAGAGAGTGGTGTGGGGACTCGGGCACAAAGACAGAGTGTATCTGTCTTCAGTGGTCTGTCAGGTAGCTTTCCCCATATGTGGCTTTTCAGGGTAAGGCCTGACCTTGCCTGGAAAGCAGGAACCTGCAGCCTGGGTCTGTGCAGCCGCTCTAACAGAAGCAGAAATGGGGCTTGGGCCATTGTGGGGCCTTGCACTGTGGTATGGGGCTCAGAAGAAGCTGGGATCCAGACCACATGTCTGGGGTCAAAAGGATGGGTGCAGAAGGGGCTCCCATGTGCCAGACCTCCCTGCCTCTGTGGGAAAAGACAGCTGTGGCCAGGAGCTTCCAAGAGACCTGAGCCGACTTGGGTGGGAGAGGCTCCTTTGCGTCTGGCATGATCTCCTCTTGAATCACTCTGTTTTGTTCATATGCACAACAACTTGCTCCATGTGACCTGCACACTGCATTTGTGAAGGCAAAGCTTTTAAAGCCATTAAAGCAGGCCATGCCACTAGTGCATAACCTCAAAGGAAAGAGAGGAGGACGCTGCTCCTGTGACATGAACTGCTGACCCTTGTCAGATTACCAAGGAGATAACACAGTCTGTCTTAAACTGCTTATAGAAAGCCCATGTGAGCATGACCCATCAGCAGCCTCAGGCTCCAGAACATTCTGGAACGTCCTGGGCCTTCTTCTCCCACTCCTCATCTTTGCTTGTGGTCCAAGGTGCTCTTTCTGTCTGGCCTCCTTCCTCAGTGTTTGTGCCTTGGTTTTGCCAGCCTTGCTTGCAGCATTTCTTAACTCAGTGTATACCCATGAATTACGATACCCTGACTCAGCTCTGGCCTACCTCTCATAAAGGTGTGTTGCTCTAAAGAATCCTCTGTAGGATATTTTCCAGGGTAACTTTTAGGGCAGGTTGTGGGGATGGGCAGCTGGATAGACCCCATACCTAATGTGCTGACACCCTTTTAAGGTGGGCTACTCCTCTGTTCTCAGCTCAAAATAAGCCTGTTTGCTAGTACCCTATGGATGAGGGTGGCAGGAATGTCCGCACCCCTACCTGAAGAGCAAGGCTAAACACCAGGTCATTGGTTTATCTGCCACCCCACACACCAACACATACTCTTCAGTGGGAATTGAGAGCAAGCCCTTGTAGCATGCAGTCAGCAAACAGCTTCTGGGTTAAATCAGTGGCTTTGCCTACTACTGAGTAGCACTCTGGACTCACAGGAAGGACTCTGAGCCCCTGTTTTGGACTTCAGGAATCAAGAAGGGTTCTTGCTGGAGAACCAAAGATGGAAAAGTGGCCTTTACGCCTCCTCTCCTAGCTCATAGACTCGGGGTCATCCAGCTCCTCATTTCACAGCTGGCGTGAAGGGTCGATTCTTCTTCCCCAGGGGTCCCCAGCCCTAGCAGAGCCCAGATGATCTTCTGGGCACTGCCCTCATCTCTGTGTCTTTGTGTTTTGCAGTGATCAGGGCCAAAGCCGTCAGTGAGAAGGAGGTGGACTCCGGGAATGATATCTACGGCAACCCCATCAAGAGGATTCAGTACGAGATCAAGCAGATAAAGGTAACAATGTGGGCTTGGACAGACATCAGCCAAGGCCTGGGTCTCCTTAACTCAATCCCATAAGCTACACAGCAAAAGTAAGGTTGTCAGGCTATGACCAGGTCCCATTCTCTTTAAGCCATAAATGCCTGGGTAGCTGAGAGGAAATGGTATATCCCTGGAGATTTCAGTCCTCTCAGAACTGTGTTTATTTTGATGCATGACAGATCAGTGGTACAGAAAGAGGCATTTGGAGAAGGAAGACTCCTGTGGCCAGCTGTAGTGAAGGGCAGCTTCCTGGTCACTGTGATGGGGCTGGTTCCTGAGCAGATGGCCTGTCAGGTGGCACGGGAGCACAAGTCAGAGGGCTGCAAACCCAGGACATTGTCCATGCACATGGGCAGAAACCTGGGGGGTACAGAGAGAGACAGAGAAAGAGAGAAAGAGTGTAAGGGTGGATGCTGATAATAACTATCTTGGTCTTTAAAAGAAAAAGAAGTCCTTGGCTGCAGGTATAGGGGCAGCTATGCAGCACAGTGGTAGTATGGCCATATGAGTTGAATTTTGTTACAAAAAAATAATACATCTTAGGGGAAAAATACCCTTTGTAGTAGTGGGGCTCAAATCCAGGGCCTACATTAAGCTACATTCCTTTTTTATTTTTTTTTTAATTCTGAGACAAGGTCTCACTGAGTCACTAAGTTGCCCAGACTAGGCTCAAACTTGCATTCCTCCGGCCTCAGCCTCCCAGAGGGCTAGGATTATAAGCTTGGGCTATCAGATCCAGCCTAGAAAATAAATTTTATCAATGGAATGCTTAGTTGTTACATATATCACTTCAAAATGATGACCTAGTCTCTCAGTACTTGAGGCTTTTTATTTATGAAGCAGGAAAGAGAATCTGCTCTTATGACTTCATTGTAGGTATTGAACAACCAAAGCAACACCTGTGGCTCTTGGGCCAACAATATCACTTAACACTGCATGTTAACATTGCCACATCGTAGTGACCTTTCGTGCTGTGGGCTGGAGTGGCACTCTTGCAAAGCTGGTTTGTCGTTAGGGATGTTAGGGATGTTAGGGATGATCCGAGTCCATCTGGGTTTGTTCGTTAAAACTCTCCAAGGCTAGAGTGTGGCTTGGAGGTACAGCAGGAGGCTATGGGCTTGATATGCAGCACTAAAAAACAAAAAAAAGCTCTTGCTGTGGTGCTGGGGAAATGCCTTCCTTCGCCTGGGCCAGGTGTGTTGCTAAAGTCAGACACCGAGAAACCCAACCACCTGGCCCTTGGAGTTATATCCCGATTCTAGAGTGCTTCTCTGTTCCTACCCCCACCAGGCAGCCAGTGCCCTATCTGACTTCCTGGGAATAGAGCTGGAGGCATAGCTCAGTGGGCACAAGGCCCTGGCTGCAATCTTCAGCTTCAGAGATTAACCAAACAACAACCCAACTCCTGGACTTTTAGGAAGACTGTGGTCCTCCACAATGGGCCGCCATCCTGAGGGGTCTCCCGGGAGATTCTGGGACGACCACAAGGGGGTGTCTGAAGAAGCTCCCTCCAGGCCAGAGTTGTGCTCACCTGATGAGAGCCGCCATTGCAAGCAGGCAGTGGCTGCAGAGAACTCTGGCCTCTGAACTGTCTAGTGTACATTTCTGCTTCTTCACTGTGGGCTGTACCTGGTGCAGGCTGGGCCACCTGAGTTCTTGGTGGGGTGGAATTCGCTGGCTCTACAACCCATCTCTACCGACACTATCTTTGTCTTTCCAGATGTTCAAAGGACCTGAGAAAGACATAGAGTTTATCTACACAGCTCCATCCTCGGCAGTGTGTGGGGTCTCGCTGGATGTCGGTGGGAAGAAAGAGTATCTCATTGCAGGTGCGTGGGAGGGGAGCCTTGGCTGTGGGAAACCCCAGGGGCGCATGGGACTTCTGTCCCTAAGAGCTCCACTGCTTCCAGTTCTCCGTCCTAGACCCTAAGGGGCAGGCGCCTCACACTACCCTCTAGGGGTGGCCTAGCCAAGCTGCAGAGCTGCCCCTGTTCATAAGGACGGAAGGAGGAGCCCGCCCTTGGTCAGCTGGCTTTGGTGGTTCTGTGACCCAGTTGTGGGCCAGGGTCCATCTCTCAATGTACCTTGCTGTATCTTTGCCAAGATGGAGGCTGTCACCTCGGCCAGGCCCTTCTACCTTCCTTTTCCTTCTTGGGGCTCTGTCCCAAGGTGATTGTGTTCCAAATGCTTTCTATGCAGGTCCTATTTAATCTTCTATAAAAAAGATGCAATTGTGACCTCATTTTACAGGTGAAGAAAGCTGAGGTAGGGTAGCATACCCCAGACCCAGGGCCTGGCATGGGGTCAGCTTACACCTGCTCCAAAGGGCCAGTTGTAACCTTTTTAGTTGTGCAAACTGGTTGATGTCACGTTAGCAGCTTGAAATTGGCCAGGGTGGGAGCATTTCCACGGTATAAATTTGCAAATGGTGCACATTGGAGTTGGTGCAAGGCTGTTCTCAGCACTGCTGTGCTATGTCACTACCAGAGCAGGGCCACCAGGAGCCCTGCCTCATCTCTGCCTACAGGGCTCAGCTCGTGCACGACCTGCACATCCTATTGCTGCCTTCCCTCTGTGCAGGCCTCTCACTGCCCCACTGCTCAGCCAGGGTGCTCCTCTTGCATTGTCCACAGGGACTCCTATCCTGCCCCAGAACTAGCCCAAGCAGCCTTGGAGGGTCCAGCATGTAGCCAGGGCTGATAGCCAGTGTCTAACCAGAACTACCCTGCTCCAAGTCAAAGGCAGAGCCTCTTTCCCAAGTTGTGAGCTGCTTGTCAGTGCACGCTCCACAGGGTGTGCCGGGGCAGCTGAGGACAGACACCTGGCCTGCAAAGGACCTTTCTGGGCACTATTTCACCTCTTAGAGTTTTTACAGTCAGCCAGCCCTCCTTCTCACCACAGATCCTGAGCCTCAGGGCACTGCCCTCTGGTCCATGAGAGAGGAGGTTCAGGCTGTAGGGTTCTGGGAGGCCTTGGTGGGCAGCCCTCAGGCTGGCAACCAGGAGCCCTAACACAGAGTAGCTCCTGTTCTGTCTCATGTACCTCAACAGTGAGGAAGTTGCAGGCTATTAAGAAAGACTGTTCTAGAATTAGGGCAAGGCAGAGCTGTAGGGGGCAGTGGCCCCATGATTGTCACTGATGGTCACTTTTACATATTTGGGGGATATGGTAGGAAAACTTACCTCGTTCAGCCCCTATTCTGCAAGAGAGAGCTCTCAGTGTCCAAGTGAGGCCAGCTTGTGAGTCAGTTGCTGCAGAAAGCTGAGTCATTTCAATGCTGTGTGCAGACACCGTGTTTTTCCCCACTTTGGTAGTCAGAAGCTTCTTCACATGGACTCTGTGCATGTCCTACACTGTCCCTACACAGGCCCATGACTTGTCCCCAGTCTCAGGAGAAGACAGCGTACAACAATGCAGTGCACACTGTATAGTTTTTCTGAAACCCGAAGCCATCTGGACTCTAGCTCTATGAACAATAGAGATTGAAAGCCCCCAAAAGTGTAGCCACTTAGTAACTGTGTACCTGTCGTCTTCTACTCTTTTGTGTCTACTACTGGAACCAAGCAAGTCACATGAAGTACATTGTAGTCTCTCCACTGGCCATGAGGTATAAGATTGGTAAAAGGTCTTGCCTCTAAATGTACTGCATGCTGGTTTTTAAATTGCATTATATGTAGTGTAACAGAAAATTTACTGTTGTATCATTTCTATAGATAGAGTACACTCACCATGTTGTGTAACTGTCACTCTCCATTTCCAGACCTTTTTCATCATCCCAACCGAAACTGTCCCCTCAAACACTAACTCCCCATGCCTCCGTCCCCTGGCTACTGGCACTACCATTTTACTTCCTATCTCTGTGAAATTGCCTATTCCAGGGATTTCCTACAAGTGAATCGCGCATCCTTTTATGTCTGGTTTATTTTACTGAGCATAATGTCTCCAATGCCATCCATGTTTTACCATATGTTGGACTTCCATTTCGTTTTTATGTGCATGCATTTTTAAATTTTAAAAAATGTGATCCCCCCATTGAATTCTGTTTGATTTCAGATTGTTAACAATTTCATTAACTTTCTAACTACTCAGAAGCTCAAAGGAGCACTCTGAGTTCCCCAAGATGATGCAGAATTAAAGGTGCCAAGTAGTGACCCTTATACAAAGGGAACAAGTGAGATGGGAGGGTCCAGGATGATGCCCAGATGCAGGCTCCAAAAGCACACCTGTGCGAGTTTGGACCTGTTTTCCTGGCCAAGTGAGTTGGCCTGCTGGTCTTCCCATGCCCACCCCCTGAGGTTGCTGTGAGGATGAACTTGGAGGTCACAGAAGTGCTAGGCCTGACCTAATCCAGAATCACTTGAAGGCAGCATATAGTGTGGTTTCTTAAATGAGAGACAGCAGTGACTTACACATCCTGTATAGCATAGCAGAGGAGACTGATGAGTCGGTCCAGAGTTGCCCCTGGGGCCTGAGAAGAGCTGAGTTAGCAGGGCAGCAGAACAGGAGAGGAAGCTTGGTTTGTAGAAAGTTCCTCAAGGGACTCAGACGAGAGTGTACACAACAGCCCCAGGGTCTCTCTCTGCCCTTGGCGACCATTCTTTGAGACACTCAGCAATGACACCCCTGCCCAGAGGACAACTGCTCTCCCTTGAGGGCACACTACTCCACCCTCCTCGGAGGAGCAGGAGTGAGGCCCACATGGCAGCCTGGCTGACTCACCCCATCAGCCCAGGAGCCTCTCTGATCCCACTTTTTCCTGGGCTTGGTCAGGTGACTCCACACTGTCTCCAGCCTTTCCTTCTCAAGGCACAGAATCTACTTCCTGCTCTCTGGAGTCAGGATGAGTTAGCCAGGGGCTAGGCAGGGATCACGGGACACAGTGAGCTGCTCCACCGGCCAGCACTGACCACATGGTAAGAGGCAGCCCACCTCCTCTGGGTGGGTGACTCAGCTTCACATGTTGAGCTGGACTCTATGAGACCATGTTCGGGAACTCTTATAGAATTGGCCCTGTAATTTTCTTCTACAGTCTTCTTCTTTGAAAAGGAAAAGTAAACATACAACCCTTAGTTACACATTTTAATTCATTCCTGTTTTTCTGTATCCAAGACTCATGCTTCGCTTTTTTCCAAGATAGACATACGTAGAATGTTACAACAAATCTTCATGTCGTGTAAGCCTCACCAAGTCTTAATTATACTAAGAGGGACCTTTTAACATGTAGGCATGCCACACGGTTCATCAATGACCTGGGTAGTTCCTATGTGCAGTAACTAGGACCCTTGAAAAGATAAAGTTTGCATTTCAACTCCACTTTTTGCCTTTGCCAAGCTTCTGTGGAAGCTTAAATTGGTGGTAAAAGACCAAAAGGGGTAAGAGCAGAAAAAGGCAGACCGGGAAGAAAATTATTAGAACAATGTACACCGTCTGTAAACTTGATTATACAATTACTATGTGCAAGGAACCATGGATACGAAAAGAGACCAAGCAACCCCCTACCCTTCGTGCTCACCATCTGGTTAAGAAGCCAGATGCATAAGAAAGGCAAATGGCAATACAGACTGGGATATTAATGCTAGGCATGTGGTGCAGTAGAAATCAATGTGGAATTTCAGATGATGGAACCAGAATAGAAACTCCACTTCTGCAAGACAGTGATGCCCAGGTGGGGGAAGGGAGGGGCTGCAGCCCACTGGTACAGGTGGTTGATCCAGAAGAATCCAAAGGTGGGAATGCACGGCCACCTCATCCTTTTGCTGCTTTCTTATCTGCTCTGTACTGGCCACAAGCCTAGGGAATAAAAGTCAAGCATCTGTTTTTGAAGTGTTTGAAGCCACACGCACGCTAATCTTCTTAAGTTTTTGGATTCAGAACAAACACCCCTCTAGTCATACTTTTTGGTCCTCTTCTTCCCCTGGAATGTCATACAGATCTCAACAGCTAAAAGGGCCTTGAGCTCCCAAACCTAAGAGGAGAGCAGCTAACACCAAGGCAGGAGCATAAGAATTGAAACCCAGGACGTCTGTGCCGCAGAAGCAGCATGCCTGGCACAATAGACGGCACTGGTCCTCCACAAAAGCCCTGGCCCACCCCGCTGGGCTTCCCCCAGCAGCCGGCCCCACTAAGCTGTACTGTTCCATCAGCAAGCTACATTTCCATCAGTGGGTTGTCTGTGGCCAGCACGGCATCCAAGATCTTGAAGCAGATATAGTGGCACTTTGTCAAGCAGAGACTTTCAGGATATGGCCAGGACCTCGGTGCCTCTCAGGGACTGCTTGCCTGCTGGGTTCTGCCAGACTCTGGCATTCACCCCTGGGCATCTGCGTCCCTTCACAGGGTGCCAAGATAACAGGAGGGATGCGTTTTAAGTCACCACCTTAGCCACCCTTAGATTCTGTCACTGACCGTAACATGCTTGTTTGTTCTTTTTCTCCTGCCTGGCTAATGCTGAGGCTGTCAGCAATGTGTTGTCTTCACCAAGAGGAGGAAGGGCGCTAACTTGGGAGCCGCAGGCACAGGAAAGTAACAGTGCCTCCTTGTGCCCAGAGAAGGGAACTTAGAACGTATTACTGACTTTAAAAGCTTCCATGTGTTTGCTAGTCATACTAGAAAAATGCAGGATTGCAGGGTCAGCATCAAATGGAAGGAATGCCCATGACTAAATATGATTTGCTGAAAAATAGGAAACCAAATGATCTACTTACCACATAATCTTTTGTGTGTGAACTTGCCTGTGAAAATATAGATCGTTATCAGGGCGTGGTGGCGCACTTTTGTAATCCCAGCACTTGGCAGGCTGAGCCAGGAGGAGTTCAAGGTCAGCCTGCACTGCATAGTGAAACTCTGTTTCAAAAAAACATATAGATAGCAAAAACCAAAAACAAGGAAGTAGATTACAAAAATAGGGAAGCTTTATACAATTGTTTTTGCACTTTTTAAAACAATACTGGGACTTGAAACTAGGGCCTTCACACTGAGCTACATTCTTGCCTATTTTATTTTATTTTATTTTTTGACACAGGGTCTTACTAAACTGCCTAGGCTGGGCTTGAAATTTCAATCCTCCTACCTCAGCTTCTTCCCACAGTGCTGGGATTACAAGTGTGCACTGCCACGGCCCCCTCATTTCTTACATTTTCTATAGTAAAAGTACATTTATTTCAAAACTCACAGTACAGGGCCGGGGATATAACCCAGTGGCACAAGCACCTGCCTGGCAAGCACAAGGTCCTGAGTTCGATTCCCAGTACCCCCCCCCCCAAAAATCAACTCACAGTGCAACAATCTACGGGACTGTTAGAACTAAATCTTAGCACCCAAGTCCTGTCTAGATGACAGAGGTGGGTAGAGGAAGGGAACTCAGCACTCAGCCTGAGCTTGGGGAACCTTGTCTCTCCACAGGAAAGGCCGAGGGGGATGGCAAGATGCACATCACCCTGTGTGACTTCATTGTGCCCTGGGATACCCTGAGCACCACCCAGAAGAAGAGCCTGAACCACAGGTACCAGATGGGCTGTGAATGCAAGGTGAGTGCACCCATTACTGCAGCCTCAGTAGGGCAGTTGAGGTGCAGGTCCCTGGCCTCCTAGGAGCCTCAAGTCTGCTGGCTCCTGATTTAGAACCAGACTCCTCAGGAGGGAGGCTGCCTGGCTAGGGACAGAGCCTTTGGCCCCTGGTTCTCAGAGAGCCCTGCAAGAGGTGTTTAGAAAGTAAGCCGTGTGGCTGGTAGCTTCTAGGAAGAGCAGCCTTCTTGTGAAAGGAATGCTGTAGGAAAGCATGCTCCAAGTGAGTATTTTTCTACAAAGGTGCAAATGTAAACCTTTGTATGCCTTGTGAGAGAGCACCCCAGGCATAATGCTGTCCCCAGCATCACAGACATTTGCCCACGTGGGCTATCTGATTGTGGGTTCTCTATGTTGAAAACACTGGAACCACCTGCCTCCCTTCTCAGAATCTGCCCAGAGGTTGTACTAAACAGACCTGTAGCAGTACAGACACTCAGATGCGACTAAGGAGGGTGAGGTCTCCCAGAGGGCTCCCAGGCTGGGGGCCTGTCATCTCCAACACTTTGCCATTGTTCCCAAGGCAGGAAGAATTGCTGAGTATCCAACATCCCTCTGTGTTGGCAGGAGTGACCAGGAATTTCCAGCCAAGCTCTATCCTATGCCAGCCAGAGCTGCATAAGGCTCCTCCCATTGCAGCCAGTGCTGCCCATCCTGTGCTCCTGCAAGTGTGAATTCCAAGCTCATGATGTCCATACGTGCCAGGCACAACTCCCCTATTGCCTAATGTGACATCAGAAGCAAGCTCTACTTTGCTAATGCAAAAGTAGTCACCCTCTTATAGCCACAAATTACTTTGCCAAAATAGTTGTCTGTCATTTCAGATCTTGTGCCTGAGAGCAAGAGGCTTCTCTTTTTCAGCTGAAATCTGTTTCTAGGAAATGTCAGATCTATTGCCATTTTTTGTGTGTATATGTGCATGGGTGTACTAGGGACTGAATCTAGAGTCTTCACACTGAGCTATATCCCCAGCTCTTTTTATTTTTTATTTTGACAGTGTCTCACTAAGTTTCTGAATTCTCCAGGCTGGGCTTAAACTTATGAGCCTCTTATCTCAGCCTCCCAGACATGCAAACCAAACCTGACTCTTGTCGTTCTTCTTGTTGGGGCTGCACAGGTGGACAAGTGTACAGACTTTCCCTGGCCCCTGTCTACTTTTATATGGAAGGTGTGAGGCAAGACTGCCTTCCTTGACTGCCTCATCAGACACATAGCTGGGTCCTGGAAACACCCCCTGAGTAGCCTGGCCCCTGTCCAGTCTTTAGTTCTGGAATAAATCTGACTGTTTGTCCCCAGATCACACGCTGCCCCATGATCCCATGCTACATCTCCTCCCCGGATGAGTGCCTCTGGATGGACTGGGTCACAGAGAAAAGCATCAATGGGCACCAGGCCAAGTTCTTTGCCTGCATCAAGAGAAGTGATGGCTCCTGCGCGTGGTACCGGGGGGCAGCACCGCCCAAGCAGGAGTTTCTTGACATCGAGGACCCGTAAGAGGCCGATAGCACCCCTGTGGCCAATTGAGAAGCCTCCAAGGGTTTAGACTGGTCCAGCTCTGACATCCCTTCCTGGAAACAGCATGAATAAAATAGTCATCCAAATGGGTCACATCAGTGTGATTCTGCCCCTCCCCACTGTCCTTCTAAACATGGTTGTGGGCTGGAGGGAGCAGTGGGCCCAGATCCCCCTGTACCCCTCCCTCCACCAGCCTGGGCACCATGTGTCTCAGTCTTCAATCCTGGTGTGGGCAGGGGTGGGACACTCAGACTCCCGTCCAGGCCTCCTTGGCACCATCCTAGAGGCTGGGCAGGCAGCATTTAGAAGTCTTCTTGGCCTGGTTAGGGCAGAGCCTGGAAATACGCATTTTGCAGAAACTTCTGAGGGTCATTGTAAAACTGTGTAGCAGGCCTACCAGGTCTTTTTCATCCTGAGAGAGGCATGTCCCTCATTTTCTGCAGCAGCCACCTCTCTGGCCTAGGGTGGCAGTCCCTGCTCCTTGCAAGTACCCCTCACCTCCCCTGGGCCCAACACAGACTCCTAGCACCTGTGACTCCCCCAGGTCCAGAAGCAGCCCTGAAACCAGGGCCTCATTCTTAGAGAAGCCCCACTCAGTCTTATAAACTTGCAGAATTTCACTAGGAGACTCCCTTGGGACCCAGAGAGAGAGAGAGAGAGAGAGACGTGTAGCAAGAGACCCCTGCTGAGCCAAGTTTTGACTTCAGCTAAGTCTCTTCAGCTCCCCACCCCACAGTCCCTAGCTCCTAGCGGGATATGTGTGGTTTCCTACAGGGTAGGTGTGTGGGGATAGGGAGGTTGCTTAGCTGCCCTTGTAGTTCACTCCCAAGCTTCTCCAGTTGCTGCTGCCTCCTTCCCATCTGGCATCAGGGATCTGGATTGAGCCACAGTGCTTTGTTTTCCCCAGGCTGGCATGCAGCTTGGCTGGCTGCGTTCCCTGTTTGCACAAACTGAGGATGTAGATGCTGGTTTTGCTGTGTTGCACAGGCTTAGTGAAATCTCCCTATAAGACTGACGGTCACTATTTTGCTGTGGATTTCTGCAAGTAACGTTAGCTAATTGTATTAAGCTTCACCCAGGGAGGCCAGCAGCTAGCGTGACACTTTCAGTTCTTTCTGGGCCTCCAGGATGCTGTGGCCTGTTTTAAGAGACATCGCAGTTTTCTAAAGATGAATTCTTAGATAATGTGTGAACGCAAGTTGCAGGTATGCCAAGATATGCTTCTGTTTCTTATGTCATAAAGATTACCCACTTAAAGACACTTCAGGGGGAACTAGGGAACCTACCTGTTCCAGAAAAATGGCTTTCTGATGCCATTACCGTGGGAGTTCACATAGGCAGAGCTTCCTCAGTACCAACACAGAGATTCTCATGTCTCTTCCTACCTGTGTTATAAAGATAAACTTCTCTGAGGACACACGCACAGACATACACACACATACATGCATACAAACACACACTGTGTAAACACATATATATGTGTGTGCGCACAGAATGCAACTGAAATCTGACAGCCCAGGAGTAGCCCTTCTGCAAAATGCTTCCCAAGTCACCATCCTCTAAGCCTATTTTATTCTGCAGCAAACCCAAAGCAACTGAAGACTCCTGACCCCCAAGTGGCATGCAGCCCCTATGCCCACTGGGACCTGGTCAGCACAGAACTTGATGACTTCCCTTTCCAGGACAGACTGGGAGACTATCCAGGAATCAACTCTTGCCCTGAGGGCGTTTTCATGCTGTACAGTGATAGAAAGTTGGTAAGATGTCATAATGGACCAGTCCATGTGATTTCAGTATATACACCACCACCAGATCCCTCCCCCCCATCAGTATAACACCCTGCCCTGTTTGCTTCCTGTATGGTGATATCAAATATGTAACATTTGCTCCTGTTTCTGCTGACTTCTGAAATGTTACGGTTTATTTTTGACATCCGCTGTGATCATTCCTGTGCTGTGTTTTTTATTACCCTTGGTAGGTGTTAGACTTGCACTTTTGAGATACAGTTACTGCATCAAGGAAGCATTTGACCCAGAGTGGAAGGCATGACGTGGTAGCTGGCCCCTGACAGTGGATCCCTTCAAAGCTTTTCTTTAGTTCCTTGACTATCTTTGTTTTTTCTGCCTCCCATCTTTTGTTCTTGGGTTCAAATTATTACAAAGGAAAGAACCCCTGAGTGGTTTGGTTCTAAAAGATGGCCTTTATATTCAATCCACGCACATTGGTTTTCTAACCATGCTGAGCAGCAGGAGAAAACAAGTCAGATCAAAAGGAAGTGCTGGTGGCAGCCGAGAGAGGGAGCCCCTCAAATACCTTCACAGTAAATAATTGCAATATATATATAGTTTAAGAAGGATCTCCATTTGGCCTTGTTTAATTTATATGTTATATCCTAAGCACTGCTCTTTTCTCCTTCTATTCTTCTCATCATGCAACTCAAAATATTTAAAATGAAGTTTACATTGTAGTTGTTTTAAAAATCTTTGCTTGATAAGTATTAAGAAATATTGGACTTTCTGCCATAATTTAAAGCTTTGTTGATTTTGTGTGTTTTTGTTTGGATCTTTTTGTTGTTGTTGTGGGGGAAGCAATGTGTTCACGCTGGAATATGAAGTCTGAGACCCCCGCCTGAGCTGGCAACACAGGAGAGCTGTTGAAAATCAACAAGCAGACTGCGCATGTCTCTGATGCTTTGTATCATTTTTGAGTGATTGCTCCGTCAATGGACAATAAACAATATTATCAAACAGAAGCCTGGCTCTGTCTGTGTGGCTGTCTCCAGTGTTCAGAACGGCTTTCTAGCTCAAGTGTGAGGACTGAGCACCTGCAAAGGAGCCTCTCCTGTCTACAGGAAGGGGCTCCTTCTGTGTCCAAGGGCAAAGGGCCTGGCTGCTTTAAGAAGATAATGTGGGCTGTGGCTCTGACAGGGCTGACAGAGAGAACATGGTTTTCTTTCTCTTTTTTCTTTTTCAACACTGGTTATTGAACCCAGGCCCTTCATACTGGGCCAATCCCCAGTCCTTTTTTATTTTTTACTTTTGAGATGGTCTTGCTGCTGCATTGCCCAGGCTGAATGTAACCTTGCAGTCTTCCTGCCCCAGCCTCCTAGAATGCGAGGTTACAGATGTATACTACCATACCCAGCTGGAAACGTGGCTTTAAGTGGGCAAAAAGCCAGAAGGTGTCCCCTTCTTCCATGCAGCACATACAAATTTAGAGAGAAGCAGAGCCAGGGAGCCTTCCCTCCACACTTCTTTCTGGGTCCACACCCACCTGCCTGGGGCTATTTGGCAAGCAAAGTCCCAGTTTCATTTGTAAGTATCTCGGAGCCTAGGTCTGAAAACTAAGAAACTTTTTTTTTTTTTTTTTGTCTTTTTGAGACAGGGTCTTGCTATGCAATTCAGGCTGGACTTGAGCTTACTTTGTAGCTCAGGCAGGTCTCCAACTCACAACAATCCTCCTGCCTCAGCCTCCCAGAGTGCTGGGATTACAGGCGTGTGCCACCACGCCCAGTTTAATGTTTCAGCATGTTCTAAAAGCATACTTAAGAGTTTGTTGTGTCATCAGATATCTAGTCAGTATCCTGACATCTCTGTCACATAAATAAATGCTTTTTATGGTGCATTGCTTTGAATCAGGATTCAAATGTGATTGTGGGTTGCAAATGGTCCATGCTATGGTGTGGATATAGCCTCTGTCCTTTAGGGTCCTCAGTGTGGTACTGTTAACAGGTGTGGGGAGGGAGGGGAGCCTTCAAGAGGTGGGGCCTGTGGAGCCCTTATTGGCCTCTGTGCTTTCTGGCTTCCTGACTGGCCACAAGAGTGCTCCTTCTCACATACATACCCACTGTGATGCCCTCTGCCATTGCAGGACACAGCCCAACAGGGCCCTCACCAGAGGCCAGAACAGTGGAGCTGCCCAGCTGGGCTTCCAGGCTCCCAAGCTATAAGCTATGTGAACCTCTTCTCTTTATAAATTACCTACTCCAGATATTTTGTTATACTAACAGAAAATGGGAAAATATAGTTAGTATGTCTATCAAATCTCTTTAACCTATAGGTTTCCTCCCCTCATCCTATCCCATTCTCATGCTGGGAAACATGGTCACATCATATCTTAAATTCTAACGAAATGTCTCATATTATTTCAACTCAACATATTAAAAATATAATTTTCATTAGAATTTGAATAGTTGCCCACCCTCCAGCCTACATGCAAATTGGGGGCAGCTGGAAGAATTGTGTTTCATTTTGTATAGCTACTACCTGAAAAGCAAGAACGAACTTTCTGAAGCAGTAAAGCATGGAACCAAGTTTGTACCAGTGTGTGCCACAAGACATTAAAGTCTACTCACTTAATATCACCCACTGCAGAAATGTTTGGATTTTTTTTCCCCATAAGATGAAGTATTGGGGGGAAAGCACAACAACATACTATGATAATAACAAAAACTTTCAGAGGCATTTTTTTCTGGGTGTTACCAGGAATCGTACACAGGACCTTGTGCTTGCCAGGCAGGTGCTGCACTGCTAAGCTATATCCCCGGATCTTTTTTATTCTCTCCTTTCTTTTTTTCTTTCTTTCTTCCTTTCTTTCTTTCTTTTTTGTCTTTTTGAGACAGAGGTTCACTGTGTAGTTCGGGCTGGCCTTGAACTCTCTTTCTAGCTCAGGCTGACCTCAAACTCATAGCAATCCTCCTGCCTCAGCCTCCCTAGTGCTGGGATTATGTGCACCACCATGCCTAGCTAGCATTTGCAGCCCATCTCAGCCTGCAAGACACATTTCCATCCTAGCAACTGCACATCAGATGCTTGCTGCTCATGTCATCTACTTATTTAGGTCAAATGTGACATTAAAAAAAGACAAACTTTCTCGTTATGGAAATTTTCAAACATACGCAAAAATTCAGAGAATGGTAAAACAAACTCCATGTGTCCATGATCCAGTTTCAACAATTATCCAAATTTTGTTGGCAATTTTAAATCTGCGCAGACTCACAGTTTGAGAGGCTGAAAACCCAGGTTAGGCACCTCCACTGGTGAGGGCCTCATTGGGCTGAACCCTGTCATGGCAGAGGGCATCATATGTGTGATGTGCATGAGAAGGAGCACTCTTGTGGCTAGTCGGGGCCAGAAGGCACAGAGGCCAGTGACAGCCCCACAGGCCCCACCTCTTGAAGGCCCCCCCACCTGTTAGCAGAACCACACTGACGACCCTAAAGGCCAGTGTGTAGACCTAATACCCCAACAGGGGTAGCCAGATTATTAAGGGCTCTACCAGACCCCATGGTGGTCAGACCACTCACCTGCAGACAAAGGAGGGTTCATGTTGGAAACACAACAGCAAACACTTCAGGACCCAGCTGGAGGAGACATGGGGCCTGTTCCTGTTCCTTTCCATGGTCTTCCTCTGACTCGGGAGATTGAGTCCCTAAACCCCCACAGCGTACCACTTAGGAAATCACTCTAACAAATTGAATCATCCCAACAACAGACACCATTCAATCTACACCAGGACTGCTAAAGGTGCCACACTCTGTCACGCTGAGTACACGCTAACTGCAGTCTTCCTACCTCCCCTACTTGATTAGGGAGCGGAGGCCAGCCCAGAGGAGTTGCTGGTCACATAGCTGAGAAGCGCTGGCTGTCAACAAGAGAGGAGGCAAAGGGGCTGGAGGTGCTAAGCTCTGTGGCTTGGGGTGACACCCATCACCTCCTCCCAGCTCATCGCAGAGCGCTAGTGAGGAGATGCCACAGTGGTTGAGAAAGGTAACCCTGGCCACCAGCCACTTCCTGAACCCAAGGGAAGACCATGAGTTCTGCACCCATGAAACCCAGCCTGTTGTTTCTGAGCTGCTCTATCAAGATAGAACTCATGTGCCAACAGTTCACCTGGTCAAGTGCATAATTCACTGGTTTGAGCTCTAGCACAATTCATTTCTTTAAAAACTGAAGCACCATCCTTATTATAAAATTTACCATTTGAATCATTTTTAGTTATATAATTCACTGGCATTGATTACAGCATCGTAACAATCAGCACTACTACTTCCAACCCCCCGCCCAACAGAAACTATAACCATTAAACCACAACTCCTGATTTCCCCTTCCCTTTCATCCCTGGTGGCTTCCAATCCATTTTCTGCTCTAGGGATTTTCCGGTTCTAGAGAGTTCACGTAAATGGAATCATACAGTAGGTGGTCTTTTGTGTGTGACTTACTTCACTTAGGACAATGTGCTCCAGGTTTGTTTGCATTGCAGCACGTGTCCTCCCTGTCAAGGCTCTGCTATCCCACTGCATGTGTGCAGCACATCTTTATTCGGGCACCCCTCAGTGGGCACCTGTGTTGCTCCCACTGTCTGGCTATTGTAAACAATGTTTCTGTGACCACAGGTGCAAATGTCTGCTTTTCCCGTTTTTAGGCGAGCATCTCTATGGTAGTTTTGTGTTTAGCATTTTGAGGAACACTTCCACAGTGGCAGTCCACTTTACCTTCCCAGCAGCAGTGTGTGGGGTGCAGTATGTTTCCAAGTTACCCTTTGTGCACCTCTCCTAAAAGGGAATTCCCAGACCCCCTTGGTAGGCCAGATGACAATTTACAGTATTCAGGAAACTTCTAGGGTATAAATTCAAAGTTACAAGGTCACAGTTTAATTTATATTAAGAAAATAAATCACATTGGAAACCATGAAGTATGAGCCATCTACACATGTAGGGAGGATTCCGGAGAAATCCACAGAGCAAGACAACCTATGGAGACAAAATTGCCTTACCCACCAGGCACCACGCACAGGTCCCTGCCTCGGTCAACCTGCACCATCGGCCTGGCTTCCTGCCCTGTGCCCTGTGCCCACGCCCCTTCTGATGCCGTCTTCTGGGCTCGTGCCTGCCTCCACCCAGAGTCCTCTCCCCATGCTGCTCCCTCCCTCCAGAACTCTCTTCCTTCTTCCCACAGCCAACTCCCAGTCTCAACATAAGCACATCTTCAGAGGGGTCCCTGACAACCCCCCATCATCATTCGTCATTTTAATTATGCAAACTTGATTCCTTGATCATTACCAGCAAGCCGTTAATCTGCATCCTTGTTAACCAAGACATATTACTGCTTGGTGCCACAAGGTCATGTGAAGAGGTGCCACCCAGGAGGACGAGAACACTATGTGCCAGAGCCTTGGGTCTTCCTCCCAGGGAAAGAAACAGGCTCCCTGGCAGTCTGAGGCTGCCTGGCAAGCACTTCCTACAGCACCTTCAGGCCCTGCGGGTAAGAAAGGAGCAGGGAGAGTGGTGGATGGTGCACAGAGGCAGATCAGACCAAAGAGCCTGAGGTGAGGGTCCTGGCAGGAGGGAAGGCGGGTTATGGCAGGAGGCATCAGAGTGAGGAAAGGGTGGGTAGCAGCGTGAAAGCAGGGAAGAGGGCTCTGAAAGTGTGCCAGTGGTGTGGGAGTGTATGACTTGGGTATGTGACAGAAGATGAGTGCGTGAGAAGTGTGTGAATTCAGTACAGAGGTAGGGTATGTGTGCGTGAGTGTGTGTGTGTGTGTGTGTGGTCTGTGTGCACATTAGGGAAATCTCTGGGGCCAAGCTCTTCCGGTGTGCAGACAGGTCCTGTCCAACCCACACAGGGAAGGGTCCTACAGCCTGGGCACAAGCTGGCTGAGGTGGCAGGGCCTGAGGGCAGCCCTGAGCAACACACAATGTCCCCAGACCTAGGAGTCCAGGGCTTCCCTTCCAAACAGCTGGGGCACTCTGGGGACTGGATAAGCCCTAGAGTGCGTCTACCTCGTCCAAGCAGGGGAAAGAGCTCCCAAATGACTGAGGTTGGCATCTCCAACCATCGGTGGGAGAGGGGCACTGTATTAAATATCGATTATTAAAACAAAATTACAAATCATGTCCTGCCATTCTCAAAGCATCTGACAGCCAGCAGTCCGTGTGCTGACCCTCTGATGTTTTCATGTGGCTCCCCCTCCTGGCTACTGCTTGCCATCCTTGGGCATAGCCAAATGTCAGAAATGCCACCATTTAGAAAGGATACTTCCCTGTTTTCTTGAGATTAGACAGAATGGAAAAGTTATGAGAAAGGTGCTGGCAGTGAAGAGAAGTCTATATTTTTTCCCCATACGCAATGTCTTCACAATAAGTTGTGTCTCCAACCTTTTTTTTTTTTTTTTTTTAATTTGAGACAGGATCTAAATTTGTCCGGGCTGGGCTTGAACTTGAGATCCTCCTGCCTAACTATCCCGGAGTGCTGGGACGACAGGCAGGTGCTAGCTGTTAGCACCAGTAAGTGACAGTGGGGGAAGGGCCTCCCTCTGCCTTCCCCAAGCACACAGGTCACTACAGCTCCACCTTAACCAGGCTGCGGGGACAATGCAGATGGGCAGATCGCACTCTAGCCCTGCCCTGTTGCACGGATGGGACCAACAGCCACACCCAAAGCATGTAAAGTATGGTCTGGGCTGCAGGTGAGGAACCCCGGGAGCCCACTGTTCTGTGCAGGGTAGGCTTTCCTTACACACTTCGTGAGTGAGCAAATGACTGTTGGCAGGGTGTCCAGCTTAGGGGCCCCAAGCAAACCTCCCCCCGCAAGGCGCTGGTGACAGTGTTCAAGGGCCCTCATTTTACCACCCCACCAGCCCTCCTCTCTCCAGCTCATTGACCCATTGATGTCTGGACTGTATCAGTTTCCTGTGGTTATCAGACAGATGGCCACAAACCAGGTGGCTTAAAAATGATAGAGGTGGCTAGGCATGGTGGCACATGCCAGCAATCCCAGCTCTTGGGAGGTTGAGGATCAAGAACTGGAGGCCAGCTAGGGTTATATAGTGAAACTGGACCTCAAAAAAAAATAGAAAACAAACAAAAAGTTCTGGAGGCCAGCTGTCTGAAATCCATGTGTAACAGCTTGCGCTCCCTCTGAAGATTTTTTTTTTCTTTAGGTACCAGGAATCAAACTTGCAACCTTGCACTTGCCAGGCAGGCACTGTGCCACTGAGCTATATCCCTGGCTCTAAGCATGAACTTTTTTCTTGTGGTACCGAGAATCAAACTCACAACCACATGCTTACCAGGCAGGCACTGTGCCCAAGCTGTATCCTTGGCCCTTCCCTCTCAAGATTCCTGCCTTTGGTGACCTTGGCCATTCCTCAGCTTGTGGCAGATTCCAACTGCTGCCTCTGCCTTCACATGGCTTTTCCTCTTGGGGTCCTCTCTTCTGATACCAGTTGTCAGATTTAGGGTGCACCTGACCCCCATATGACCTCATCTTAATTTGATGATGCTTCTGGTTATGGCCCTCTGCCTCTATCCAGCTTACTCTGACATTCTCAGACAAGGCAAGAAGAAATTGAATCTGTCCACTGTGTGTACTGCTGTGGGGGGGTCAGGGCTGGGGAAAAGCCCAGGCACACTGGGACTTAAAATCCAGGACCCTGAATACTCTTGAGAAGTTACTATAATCTAGTCCCAGAGACAAACTCAGATGGCCAAATGCTTGCAAAAGCAGAGTGACACAGCAGGACAAATTAATGCTATGTTACAGAGTATAACAGGGGAAACATAGATCAAAGGAATGTGAGAAATCCAAACTCACCTGCATGGACAACACCCAAAAAGGCACAGTGAGTGCCATTTGCAGTCAAGTGTGAGAGGGGCCTGGTGAGTGGGAGAAGAGGAGAGGCACCACGGGGAGTAAGGATAGGAATGGCCTCTGCAAAAATCTGGGCAGGGTCAATGCCACTGGGGACAGCTCCTAAACGCACAGGGGCACATACCAGCAGTGCTTGCAGAGGGAGTCTTTTTAGAAAGAGAAAACTCTGTTTTTGGTACCAGGAAATCAAGAGAAAACTTGTGGATGAGAAAGGAGGAAGGAGGAGGGAGGCAAGGGCACATGGCCTGTATGGAATGTAAGGCCTGCTTGCTGCTTTTCGACCAAATCTATCTGTGAAAAGGTGCACACCCAAGGGAGAGGACACAAATGCCCCACCACAGGACCTTTCCTCAATGGGTTCAAGCCGACTAGGGGTTGGAGGTTAACTGGGCAGTTTCTAGGAAACTGTCAGGGTTGGGTAGGCCCAGCAAGCAGCAGCTCAAAGAAGCCAAGCTCCTGACTGAAGGTCAGAAGAGAGGTTATTAATTTACCATCAGAAACATACCTTGGTCTCTCCAGGAATTAGTGCACATCTGCCACCACCCACGGGCTGAGAGACTGCGGAAGGGGTGACTGCACTGCCTCGACCTCTAAACGGGAGCCCGCCACTGGCTGACAGTATCACTACTCTGATAGTGTACCTTTTTCTGGAGATAACTTTAATATGAGAGAAAAAAAGAAGGAAGGAAGGAAGGAAAGAAAAAGAAAGAAAAAACTGTAACCAAGATTAATCATAGTAAAAGTTATCTCAGGTTGTAACCAATCCCTGCACTCCTTTCCTGTTTTAAAAGTCATACACAGAGTGTTCTGTGGATCCAACTGCACGGCCTGCATCCTGGGCTCCTCTCTTCTCCTCTTTTTGATTAGAGATTTTTCAACTGTCTCATCTCAAACCTTTCATTTTCCATTTGCTTCTCTTCCATAAACACCTATCCCTGGTGTACCTGCTATGTACCAGACCCAGGAACATACAGATGAATGTCACATTGTCCTGGCTCTTTGGAGTCATGACAGGGAAAAAGGCAAAGTCCAACAAAACAGCAGGGATTGAAGGAATCCAGGAAGACTTCTCAGAGGAGGTGGTGCCTAAATTAAGGGTTGAAGGGCATGTAGGAAAGGGAATTCTAGACCAAGGGTTAGTTTGAGCCTGAAGCAGAAATAGCTTGATTGGAGGTGGGCACTGGGGATTTGGACCGGGCCCTGTTGAAGGTTCCAAAAGGGAAATGGCTGGGGCTGGGGCAGATTAGCCAAGTAGGGCCCAAGCCCCAGAGACCATTAGTCTATGCTATAGAGTTCACCACCCCGGTCACCATCAGAAGCCAAGGACGGGTTTCCATTACAGAGCAATATGTTCAGGTTTGGCTTTTTAATATGATCATTTGTCAGTTTGAGCAACGCATTCGCTATCCCAGTAACAGCAAAGATGGTGAGGGGCTTTGCTTAGGCAAACTGGATGGGAAGAATGATGGTTTGAGAGTATTTCTAAGTGAAATTAGAGGTTTGCCAATTAATGATTTTCACAGGGCGAGGAGAGGAGCCCAGAATGCAGGCCATGCAGGTAGATAACCACAACACTCTCTGTATGACTTTTAAAACAGGAAATGAGTGCAGGGATTGGTTACAACCTGATGGAAGAAATTCCAAGATGCCAGATAGAAATGAGCAACTGAGACTAGCAACACCAGGGAATGGTCAGCAGCTCTAGAGCGGAAGGACAGAGGCTGGAGGCTGTTACAAGAGTCCAAGGAGGGGACTGAGGGCTGGAACCTCTGCCAACTCCAAAGCAGAGATGGAGTGAGAGAAAGGCCCTTTCATCTGCCCTCCGGTCTTGACAGTATCACCTGTGGCTGGACCCACCTGGAAACCAGTTTACAAGACACCTGGTAAATCTAACTGTGACAGCTCTGTGGGGACACACAAAGAACAGAAAGGATTTGGCCTGAGCACTGACAAACCAGTAGAAGTGGGCAACAGAACAGAAAGAGAGGCATCTTTTGGGAGGACAGGACCACACTGCCCTTTTCTCAACATGGTAAGTTTGAGGTACCCAGGAGACATTCAGGGGGAGTTGTCTAGCCAGCAGCCTGGACTTTTGATTTCACAGACAGGGCCTGGGGTGGGAAGACACTCTGCCTACAGGTAACAGTTAACAGATACAGCAATGGATGTGGTCAAGGGTAGCTATTTGACTTAAAAGAAGCATCCATTTTATTTTCCAAAATTTTGACATCATTTTATACTCCTAGGAGCAGCATGGGGGTTCCCAGTTGCTCCTCACTCTCCAATATTTAGGTGTTTTAGCCATTCTGGTGGGTGTAAAGGTGCCTGTGTTTTTCTGGTGACCTTTGAGGTTAAGCACCTTAGACTTGTACATGGTTCACCTAAACATAAGATGTGGAGAAGATTCTGAGGGCTTCCACAAGGGAATGTGAAAGAGAAGGATGTGCATGTGGGTAGACAAAGGCTCCTGCCAACTTCTGGGTCTCAGATTACATTTTTAAGTTATGCAGGCCTTTTAGGCAACTCCTTTATCATCTTGTAAGAGTGAACTTGGAGCCTGGCAGAACTAGGTTCAAACTCTCACTTTACCACATGCCTGGTGGGATCTTGCATGCTCAGTTTTCTCACCTGTAAAATGGGTGTGATGTTACCTTTTCCTGGGGTTGCTATAAGGATTAGTGGCCACCTTACCACGTGGCACTAAATATGTGCTCAACAGTGGCAGGTGTTATTGACCATTATTAAAAGAACCAAAGATAGGCTACAGATCATCTTTTTTTCCCAGATGAGGAAATCTAGGTCTGGATAAATTAAGTATCCAACCTGCTCATTATGGCAAGTCATCTTACACGTTATGTAAGGCCTGGAACAGTGAGCGTTGCCTCTGAATTGAAGCCTCATGGCACAGAGCACTTTGCTCAGGACACAAAAAGTGGCCTGGGGACAAGAATAAACCTCAAGCTGGGTATAGTGCTGCATGCCTGTAATCCCAGCACTCAGGAAGCTGAGGCAGGAAGATCACTGCAAGTTTGAGGCCAGCTGGGCCACAAAGTGAGTTCAAGGCCAACCTGAACTGTGTCATGAAACTCTGAAAAAGACAACATATAAATTAAAGAATAAACCTCAAACTAAATCTCTTAATGGAATGTTCTTGTAAATAGGGCATAGTCCTAACCTCAGGCTAATAGGGTTTTGTTTTTTAAAAAAGCACCAGCCAGGCATAGTGACAGGCCTATAATTACAGCACTTGGGAGGCTAAGACAGGAGGATTGTCCTGAGTTTGAGGCCAGCCTGGGCTACATAGTGAATCCAGGCCAGCCTGAACTACATGGTAAGACCCTGTCTCAAAAAAAAAAAAACCAAAAAACTAGCAGCCAATACCAGACACCAGGTGAATCTTATTCTAGTTACACCTGTTCTGTCTATTCTCACCCCTAATTTTCACAACTGTGGGAAGGGTATGGAAGCATCTTTTGTTTGTCTACCAAAGAAATCCGACTGCCACCATCCCGATCTGAGACCCCTCTGAACCGCCCCCACCCAGCCAGCTGCACCTGGGGACTCACAGCCTTATCAGCCCTACTACTGAGAGTAGGCACTACTCCATGCGCTTTCCCAAGCCTCGTCCCTGGGCAACCACTGTCACCGGTGCTCTCTCAGGCCTTGTTCTTGGCAGGCAGCCACAACCCCCTTTCACTAAACTCCCCCCTCCCCATGACCCTATAAAAGTCCCCACAGCCGGTACCAGAGTGGCTGGTATGGTCTCTAGTGCCACAGCGACCCCTCTCAGGTTTGTTCTGAAATAAGCCTGTCCTTTTGAGGCTGTACCTGTTTTCTTCTTTTCCTAACACCTGTGATCTCACCCTACTCCTACTCACCTTCCCACTTATCTGTCAAGACAGAAGATAGGACGGTGTGCAAGTTCTGTCTTTTGGAAAAAATCATTTACTCTCATCCTGTGCTTCTCAGTCAGGCCAGGAAACACTGTCCACCTCCCTTGGGGAATGGGGCCGTGGGGAAGTCTATGAAGCTGCTTCGAGTCAAGGGAATTTTACTGCAAAGCCTTACGTTTGCAAATAATCAACCTCCCAACGAAGACCTTCACGTTGAGTCGTGTACGATGAAGCTTTTGGAAAGACCATTTGGGGCTGGAGAGATGCACAGATGCCTCTGAGGATTTTAAAGGTCGAAAGACCAAAGTGTCTGACCCTTTCCTCCCAAGACCCACCTCCCTGGAACCCCCAGGCTTCCACAGAGCGGGCTGCCTCGCCGCCCAGGAATGACGCAGATCTCAAAGATGAACCGGGCGAAGCGTGCACGCGGCCGGGGGGCTGGCGGGAGACCCCCTTTAGTTTCCATGCTGTGACGGGGCCGGGGCGCAACTTCACAGGTGGGAAGGAGCCGCTGGCCTGCCGCGGAGCACTAGGATCTTACACATAGCGCTTCCGCGGGAAGAAAGGCGAACGGTTGGCCAGGAAGTGCAGCGTCTCAAAGTGCTCGGCTCGAACCCCCTGGACCTCCGCCCAGTGGGCGGAGCACCCTTGATTCTGCGCGCTGGCGTCATCGCGTAGGCTGCCGGGGCCTCGGGACACGGAGGTGACCTAAGCACGCATAAAGCGGAGATGGGCTGATCCAGAGAGCAGGCCTAAGATAGCTCCGCCTATTAAGGCTGTCTGGACCTCTCCGTGTTGGCGCAGTGCAGCCGTAGGGTGCGGCTCCTTTAAGCGTCCCCGTGACACGTGTGTGAGGCGCCGGAGGCCCGGATGGTGCAAGTGAGGGCTGCGGCCGAAGAGACGCCAGCTCTGCGCCGGCCTGCCGCTGGCCGTTGAGGGCCCGCCGAGGGTATCCTGAGGCCGGGTGGCTTGACACAGGGACTTCCGCCGGGCCTGGGATGCTTGCGGGGAGAAGTGGGTGCGCGTCCTCGGGGCTCGGAGGGAGTCCTAGGCAAGGCAAAGGGAGCTGGGAATACGAGATCCCTGGGAGGGTCCGAGGCCGCGCTGTCCACGCCGCTGTCGGGGGAGTTTTCTGGGAGGGCTGGGCGCGCTGTCCACGAGGGGCTCCGGCGGTACCCCAGGGGTGTCCGAAGCCGCGCCATCCGCACAGGCGTACGGGCTGTCCCGGAGCAGGAGGCCGCGCCACCCGCTCAGGAGTCTGGGGTCGGAGTGTCGGCCCGGGGTTGTGGTCTTGGGAAGATTCGGAGATTGCTGTCCGTGCGATAGTTGGTGTTTCTGAGAAGAACCCTGGGCCGCGCGGTCCTCGTGATGACCCACGGGTGCCGCGGACTCCATGTCCCCCACTCAGCCCGACGGGGATGGAGGGCAGATCTCTCCCCAGGCAGGAGCGCAGGGCAGGGCAGGAGGCAGCAGCCTGGGTCCGCGCTGGGCAACCCTTTGCTCACAAAAGCATCTTGGACTTAACTTTGGAGTGGCCTAAGTCAAAGTCAGGGAGAGAGCGTTTGCTACCTAGTCTGCTACCTAGCGGAGATGCATCTCGTTTCACTGAGATCTAGAGAAGGGACCCTTCCACGTGGTTATGGTCGCAGCAGGCCGTACAGAGCACCAGGAGGGCATATGAGTTTTAAGATGCCGGTTGCTTTTGTTGGGATATGTGGCTCGTCTCCTGGGATCCCCGGTGCTAGAGTGGCATCCTAAGACGGGAGCGGGGAAATGCCCCAGCGCGCCCACAGTCCGATTTCTGCAATGGATATCCAGAGGCGGGCTCCAAGGAAACGTGCGTGTTGTCCTGTCCTCGCCCTACTCAGGATGTTGTGCTCTGAGGAGCCCTGGAGGACCCCTCAGAGGCCCCAAGGAGCGTCAGCCCTTCTGGCTTGGGCTCCCCTTTTCCAACACGTGTTGAATCTGTCTTGAGTGCGGTTTAACTTGGAAAAGTGAACTTGGGCGCTCCGGGGCTTTAAATCATTTCTGGTTTAAGGAAGCTGTGCTTGAGTACTTGTGGAGGTGTAAAAATACTTCGATAATTATAAGCCATTCTGTGTCATTAAGAGAAATCTGGACTGGATAAAGCATCCTTCCTGAGTGAAGCGTTTGTGTTAGTATGCGTGCAAATCAGAGGGTCTGCTGGTGATTACAAGAACATTTTTCTTGATTCTTACATCTCAGAGAAATCATTTTTAGGCCATCACTTCAGATTCCAGATGGAGTTGGTAGACATTGATCTTTCTGTCACAACTGGGAAAATTATGTATGTTCCAGATCTCTGACTCGGCATTAGAGTGGGTTAAGTTATTTATCTCAGATGAAACTGAGTTAAATCTCCCAAGGTTTGTTTGTCTTCTTGGGAAGTGGCTCCTAAACATGAATGCTAGACTGTGTTGGTCATTCTCACCTGTCCAGTGTGAGATGTGAATCCTGACCAAAAAAGCCAGTGACATTATAGGAAGGTTTTTAGACAATTGGAGCTGTGTCCTTCATCCTGAGGTCGTTCCATCATACTTTGGGGGAGGGTGTTGATGTTCTTACTTGGGGATGATGCGGGCTGAGGAGGTAGAAGCCAAGCAGTGGGCCGTTGTGCCCTTCGCTGCCCTCTTTGCGTTTATTTGTGTATGTTTTTGCTGTGAAAGTTTATCTCTCACTATTTGGAAGTGAGATTTGGACTGCAGTTGTCTGGTAGCTGTAGGGAGAATTTTGTTCGCTGACTGTCTTACTAGCATTAGGGTCAAGAGGTAGAGCAGAGAACAGTGTTTTTGTGTCACGTACGTTGCATTAATTTGTGTCTCATTGTCACAGTTCTCTGCACTTGAACTGAAGTCGCTGCTGGAGATACCTCCTTTAACTTTACTGGCGACTTTTTCCTTGTAGAAGGTCACAGTTCCTGCACCACACCCATGAGATGAGACCTCAGGAACAGCTGCAGGAGTTAGCCTGGGTGTTATTCTTGCTGCTCCTCCCACAGGTGCACCACCCACTCTGGCCACTGCACTTAGCAGCATTGGTGATTGAACAGGCCAGAGTCCAGGAGCAGGTGAATTCCAGGGCCCAGAGGAGACCTGCCAGAGCAGATCAGTTCCTTAAGAACCTGATTCCTTGCTTCAGGGGGGAACAGCAGGCCACATTTGCATGCCCCAGGTAAGGCTGTTCGGTTTGTGTGGTCTTGTCTTCTCTTGAGTTGCCAGTATGTGACCTGCAGTGATTGTTCCACTGGGCTGTCTTAGCTAATCTCATTGGAAAAAGCTTTGGGTGGGTGGGTGTGTGGTTCTGGGGTTGAACCCAGGCCTTCTACTTGCTGGCAAGCACTGTCTCTCCCACTGAGCTACATTCTCAACCCTTTTCATTTTATCTTGAAGCAGAGTCTTGCTCAGTTGCTCGCACTGGCCTCAAACTTGCCATCATCTGCCTTAGCCCACTAAGCAGCTGGAGTTACAGGCATGCATTACCATGCCTGGCTTGAAAAACGCTTTTTGCTTTCCTCACATCGGAGAATTTGTGCTTACTTTATTAAAAAATGAATTTTGTATATTTTATCCCTAGGGAAATTTTTGTAGAAAAAGATGTTTAATCTGTGTATAGAAGTAGATGACCCGTGATGATAAATTTGAATGACTTAATAAGCTAGTGGAAGAGATTCTAGAGTAGAGCTTTGGGACATACCTGACTAGCTCATTCTCCAGGGCAGGCTGGGTCCTGGTTTTCTGAGCCTGCATTTGAGTCTGATATGAGTGAGTAATTTCAGGGACATTTTCTAATTATGACTCACATAGTATAAGCTTTGGCTAAAGTGGTTGAGGTAGAGGGTGAGGAGGGAAAATGGTGGCTACACGTGTAGTAGTCAGAGGTGATGGGAGACTCTCTCCTTTGTTACAGTTGCTCTGTAGCTGTGCTGGAAGGGTCAGTCCTCTGTGAAGGACTAACGTGTAGCAAGGTGACTAATCTCTGTTACCACCTGCAACTAGCTGGATTTTTTTGTTTGTTTATTTTTTGAGACAGTCTTATTATGTAGTTTAGACCAGCCTTGAGCGCACTTCGTGATTTTGATCTTGAGACAATCCTCCTGCCTCAGCCTCCCAAGTGCTGGGATTATAGGCATGTGCCACCATGCCTGGCTCACCCCTCACTTTTAGGAAAAGATTTTGTGTGTAGACTGTTTAATAGAAATACAATTCAAGCCATGGACATGATTTCAATTTTTATAGCACCCACATTAGGAAAATAAAAATTACAAAATTGATTCTTTTTTTCCTGAAAGTGAAACCCAGGGCCTTACATGTTAGGCAAGTGCCCTACCATTGAGCTATACCCCCAGCCCTCTCATAATGTATTCATTTAACCCAATATACATACATACATATATCTATATAACTATTTCAACATGTAACCAATTGAGAAATTAGTAAGATGTTTCACATTCTTATACTAAGTGTTTGAAATCTGGTGGTATATTTAACCAAAAAGTTTTTGAGGAAGGATTTCTATGCAGTTAAGGCTGGCTTTGAACTAACTATGAACTAGGCTGGTCTGGAACTCATACTGATTCTCCTGTCCTGGCCTCCTAAGTGCTGGGATAACAGGCATGTGCCACCATGCCTGATTTGTATTTTACTTCTGTGGTAGTACATTTCAATTGAGACTAGCCTCATTTCTTGTGCTCAGTAGCCAAGTGTGTGGCCTGTGGCCTTCAGGTTGAATAGCACATGTGTGTGCAGATATACATGCCCATCTGACCTGTCTGCTAATTCCTCTACTACATGGCTGTGTAGGTATGTGAGTCACCAGAGAGTATAGGAGAATTTGCAGTTCCCTGTATTTGAGCAGACATTGGGACTCCTCCTGTCCTGTTGAAGGAAATAGTACCAAGTGCAACTTACAGTCACTGAAAGCATTATTCCATTGCAGGAGTGGTGTGGAGTCCTGGTACTGTAGCTGTGCCATCTGTGTGGTTAGCTTTTTCTGCATGGACTGTTGTTTTTTTGAGAGAGGAAGCATGAACTTTAATAGGTCTGCGGTCTCCATATCTCACACTTCCTCTCTGAGGACTGAGCTGACCCAGGGAAACTTTCATGGGGGCTGGCATCCATGGTCACCAGACAGAAGGGATGGTCTCATTCCTGGATTTAACTATCTGTAGGTCTGTGTTCCTTCTTGTCCCCACAGGCATGCACGATGCCGATAGTTGATAAGTTGAAGGAGGCCCTGAAACCTGGCCGCAAGGACTCAGCTGAGGATGCAGAGCTGGGGAAGCTCCTGGCTGCCTCAGCTAAGAAGGTCCTCTTACAGAAGATTGAGTTCGAGCCAGCCAGCAAGAGCTTTTCCTACCAGCTGGAGTCCTTGAAGAGCAAATACGTGCTGCTGAACCCCAAGACAGAGGGAGCCAGTCGTCCTAAGAGTGGAGATGAGCCACAGGCCAAGAGACAGGGTACAGGTGTGTAGGCTGCTGAAATTGAGGCCCGTGTACATGTTAACTGAGTGGATGGACCTAGAAACTGCAGCAGGATATCGTCAGGGAGTTGTACCTTTTACATTGGGCCAGTGGACCTTAGTCATAGATGGCCTGATGCAAGGCTGAGAAGAAATCTATACTCGGAGGTTCCCTGAAACACACTCCCTATCATCCCTTGGATTTAGAAATAGAGAGCTGGGTGCCACATGCCTATAGTCCCAGCACTTGGGAGTTTGAGGCAGGAGGATTTCTGCGAGTTTGAGGCCAGCCTAGGCTACAGAGTGATTTCAAGGCCAGTCTGGACTACATGGTGAGACCCTGTCTCGGAAAACCAGGACCAAGGGCCCAGTTCTTTCTTTCCCCAGAGGACCCTTGAATTCTAGACCTAAGCAGTCTGGAATGTCTTGGCACAGCTGGGTTTATAGCTGGGCTTCTTACGGGCTTTCGGTCAGTGGAAACCCATTTACCCTCCAGTGGATGCTGTGTTTGAGCTAACTGTGCACCTGGCAAATGTTGCCAGATGTCTCTCTGGCCTGCCTGTACATGGACTGACTGCCCCTTTTCTCCCCATCTTTCGTTCTCCTTTAGGCAGTGAGCGCTTCTCTGGAAGCAGCAGTGATGGTGTCCCAGCACCGCAGAAAGTACTCTTTCCCACAGAGCGGCTGTGTTTGAGGTGGGAGCGTATTTTTCGAGTTGGCGCAGGGCTGCACAACCTGGGCAACACCTGTTTCTTGAATGCCACAGTACAGTGCCTGACCTACACACCACCTCTGGCCAACTACCTGCTGTCCCGGGAACATGCGAGGAGCTGTAAGTGGGGTTTGGGGGAGGGCAGGGGAGAGGAGGTAATGTGAGTCAGTGGAACTGGAAACCTCTTTGCTGGGGCAAAGCTGGTCCTGTCAGAATCATGGGCATTTAGGAGTGGAGTTGATGACACGTGGTAACTGATAAAAGCTAGATTCAAAATGTACCTATGGTGACATGGGTCCTGCAAGCACATCATTCACGTGGGGCCCTTGTCTTCAAACGTTTCTGAAAGTACTTACCCAGACAAAAATTAGGGTTTTCAAAAGATATCTGCACAATATGTATATCACTTTTGGGGGGAAATTTTTAAATTTTTCCTACATGTTTTCAGTACATGGTATTTATATTCCTTGTGTGGAATTGGTACATGTGCATAATGCATCCTAATTCCTTTTCTTCCTTTTCTTCCTTAATCTTTCTATCTCTTGATCTTTTGCTCTGTATCTATAATGTGTGTTTCTCATAAGAGAAACCACATGATAGTTAAGCTTATTTATATGTCTCATTTATTTCACTTAACATGCTCTGAGGCACATTTTCCTACAGGTGACTCAAGGTTATAGCAGAATAGTATGCCAGTATGTGTGATCAAGATTGCTAAGTGAGGGTGGTGCCAAACCGATCAGTCACCTGATTTAGTAATGACTCACATTTAATCCCAGCATCACACACTCTACATCCAGCCACTTCTGAAGTCCCGCTTATGACCATATGAGGCTTTAGAGGGATATCTAGACCCAGAACATAACAGATTCTCTTAACTTTGGGGAAGATACCTAGAAGGGAAAGACCTGAGTCAAATGGAATTTTCGTTTCAGTTTTTTGAGAAATTTCCGTACTGATTTCTGTAGTAGTTGTACCGGTTTAGATTTTCACCACCAGTGTAGAAAAGGGTTCTTTTTCCCCTGCAGCCTCATGAGCATTTGTTTTTATTTGATTTCTTGATAGCCATTCTTTCTGGAATAAGATAGAATCCAATTATTTTATATAACTATTGTTCTGATATGTTGTATATACATTATGAAACATATCCCCAAGTAGAAATTAAAATGGTGAAATACATTACATCAAAAGCTGAAGAGAATACCAAGTGTGATGAGTCTTCTAACTACTAAAGTAGGACAAGTATTAAAAAAAATCTCCCCACAGAAGCTAATATTAGTCCAGGATGATTTTATAGGTGAGTTCTATGAAATTTTTAAGAACATATTCTGCCAATTCTTTCTAAATTCTTTTAGTAATAGAGAAAGAAAATATTCTTCAGCTTGTTCTATGAGGTTCTTATAATTTGGATAATAAAGTTAAAGAAACTATTAGGAAGAAACAAGTATAATCTCATCATGAACTAGTTATGAAAATTCTAGACTAGGGCTGGAGGTGTGGCTTGGGGTAGAATGCTTGCCCAGCTTACACACGACCGTGGGTTCCAACCCCAGTACTGGAGAAAAATACTCTAGGCAAAATACTAGCAGGTGGGACAGTTTTAAAACACTAGGAGCAAACTTGTGTTCATTATAGGAGCACAGGTTATGAGTATCACTCTGCATGGTGGCCCTGGAGCTGGCAGGTGTCTGCGTCCCAATCCTATGCCCTCTTTATGCCTCCTGGCCCTGGCCTTCAGAAATGTTAAAAACTCTCCTTAACTGTTAACTGTTTACAGTTAACCATTTACACCTTGGTGAATCATAAAATCTCAGATGTGTGACAATAAAAATGTCAAAGAGGATAAAGCTCTGAGATTCCTTTTATACTCCTGGTTTGAGCTGGTATTATCACTTTGGGAAACAGCTTGGCATTAACTTTCAGGAAATCTGTCACCCAGCAGTTGTATAGATAAGATTTGGTATATATGTTAAGATGCCTACAGCAAAAACTGCTCAAACAATCAGCACCCAAGAGTTTATCCACAGAACGGGTCTGTGACTTAACAGTACAGGCCCACAGAGAAGTAGGTGCAGCCACACAGACCTTGGGCTGCATCCTCTGAACAGCTCTAACTTAATGCCAGTGAAGACAGCAGAAGAGTTGATGGGCTGAACATGGTAGGAGTAGAGCTACAGACTGTTCTGTTCATTTAGTGAAATACTCTGGCTGTGTGATTAGAGCTATGTCCATGTGCATTTTAAGAAAGCAAATTGCTAATGTACACAACATCTAGCTGCATGGTACAGTGAAAGTAAGCTTGAGAACATGTGGCCACAGCACCATTTGTGTTTGCACAGTGTATTAATGCAGTAAATACATGAGTGGAAGTTGTAATTGCCTAACTCAGGTGAGTGATCACCTTGGATGAAGGAATGTGGAGAACGAAGGAATGTAGAGTTAATTGTTACACCATTTTTTTTTTTAACTGATAAAGACATCTAAAATAGAGTAGAGCTGAGCAGTGTTATTCTTTGTACATCTCTGATCTAATACCTATAAGGACCAGCTGTTTTGTATACAGAAGCTAGTTTGGCTCATGGCCTTTGCTTGTACTATACTCCTATGTATATATATCTTTGTTGGTGGTGAGTTTGGGTTTTTTTTGTTTTTGATACAGGGTTTCATTCTGTGGTGCAAGCTGGTCTTGAACTCACTGTATAGCCCAGGCTGGCCTTGAACTTGTAGTATTCCTCCTCCCTCAGCCTCCCTAGCACTGGGGTTACAGGCATGTGTCACCATGCCTACCTTGTTTTTTGTTTTTTCAGACAAGGTCTCACTTTATGGTTCAGGCTGGCCTTGAACTCTCTGTATAGCCCACACTGGCCTCACACTCCTGGTGATCCTCTTGCCTCAGTTCCTGAGTGCTGGCATTATAGGCTTGCACCACCACACTTGACACCTATTGTATATTACCTGTGGCTGATTTTGCCTGATAGTTTTCAGTCCTTGCTAAATAGTAAGAAAGGCTTTACTAGATGCAGTAGATCAGAGGTTCTCACTTGAGGGACCATCAGGAAGCCCTAAAGTATTATAGCTTATTGACTATGTGATATAACTGAGACATTAAAGAATATATTTTCCTAACTTCATATTGAAAATTAGACTTACTCATTGTGTAAATAAAGAATACTAATGAGCTAGCTGTGACAGTACACACCTGTAATCCTAGTACTCTGGGAGTCTGAGACAGGAAGATGGCAAGTTTGAGTTCAACCTGGGCAACTTAATGATTTATCAAGTCCCTGTCTCAAAATTTAAAAAATGACTACAGAGGTAGCTCAGTGCGAATGCCCTATGTTTAATCCCCAGTACTACCAAATATGTGTGTGTGTTTATATATTAAATATGAAAAGGATATCACACAGGTCAGTGCCATTAAAACAGGGCAATAATGGTGTAAGAGGTTAGAATTATACCTATAGAAGCATCATGGCCCTGGAATGCCTTCTAGCAGAGAAAAATATTTCCCTGGCAGTCCACAAATCTTTGTCTGGTCTGGGATCTCTATGGCCACCTGTCCTATTCATAGACTGGTTTACCCTTGTTTGCTTGTACTTTTGTCAGAATGGTGTCAGTGGAAATGCTTTCAAAAGCTCTTAATGTTGCTACTGCTTCATAAACAGGTCACCAAGGAAGCTTTTGCATGCTTTGTGTCATGCAGAACCACATTGTCCAGGCCTTTGCCAACAGTGGTAATGCCATCAAGCCCGTCTCCTTCATCCGCGACCTAAAAAGTAAGAATGGACTCTTGGTTTGGGTGCTCACCAAATGCTAGCTCCATCATCATTGCTGCTGAGTTGGTGAAAGGGAGAAGAATGTTATAATAGTCTTAGGAATCCTTATTGGCTAATGGTCCCACATTGAGCCTTGCAGACCAAAGGTATGGTAGTTGAGATGCATATGGGCTAGGGAGTTGCACTAAAGGAAAGCTTTGTGGTCTGCATGGGCCATAGCTCCTGCCTCAAGGACAAGTGAATTTTGACCAGGCAGAGGGCGTATGGTGTACTTAAGACTGGCAAGTGAGTGTGAGGGACAGCTGGAAGAAGAGGAGGATGGAAATTGGCCAAGTCCTTTCTGAGCATTAGAAGAACCAGCCACCACATGCTATGGAGATCTGGTTTCCCAGTCACTTGGTACAAAAGACAAGTTCATGGTTTTTGGTTCCTGCTAAATTGTAGACTAACATGGTTAGACTCCATTGAGTTCTGTGGTGGATCTTGGAAAACTAGTTCATCAATGGAATTTTGCGTTCCATTTTTCTTCGGGAGTGGAGGCATCTTACCATGTTGCCCAAGCTAACGTCAAACTCCTGGGCTCCACTGATCTTCCAGGGTAGTTCAAACTGCAGGTGTGAGCCACTGCTCCCAGCCAAACCCATGCATTACATCTCACTGAGCAAATAACTGCCATATTGAATAGAGATTGGGGTATAGAATATGATACAAGAGTGCTTGGTTTCCTCACATTGTGCTGTAAAAGGGTGGTCTCTTTTTCCCCCATGAATAAGCAGTTGACTTTAAGGCAGGCAGCACTGTTCTCTACCCCTTTTTACCTTTCTCAGAGATTGCACGCCACTTCCGCTTTGGGAACCAAGAGGATGCACACGAGTTTCTCCGGTACACCATCGACGCCATGCAGAAAGCCTGCCTGAATGGCTATGCCAAGTATGTACTTAGCCTCTCCCGCCCTTCCCAAGGGACTACAACCTACTCCTTTACAGTGGAGACAGTCAGCCCTCACTCATCTACCAGGCTTCTTCTACAGATGAGACAGAATTTTCATGTATGCATGGCCCACCACTGATGCCCACATAGGGGATGCCCTGTGAGAGGGTTGTCCTGTGCTGCATGCTTGTGGCTGGCCAAGGGCTGTGTAACTGGGTCAGGTGGCAAGGGCACAGAGTGGTAGCTCTATCCCAAGCAGCCCAGAGAGGGAGAGTGATTCAGCAGATCTGTAAGGAGTAAGCTCTGGTTGTGGGCTCTTGATCTTTCTAAAATCACTTTACTGCTTTGATAGAGGATGGGATAGTAGGAATTATAAGGTCTCTATATAAGAACTTGCCAGCATATAGGAGAACTTGAGGTTATAAGTTTTACAGTTCCACTCTTCATGCTTTCTGTTTCTTCAGATTTAGAAGGATAAAACATATTTGTGTAGCCGCTGATTGTTGCGTGGGTTCTCACACGTTTACCTGCCATTATCAAATGCTTTGTGTTGTCCCTGGGGCTGTGGTTCAGCTGAGACCAGGCAGGGAGTGCTTGGTTCTCCTGATTCTCTTCGGAGCCTGGAAGAGAACTAAAACCTGTATTTTGAAATATCTGAAATAGCTTAGGAGACTTCTAGGTTGTCCTTAGAATAGTCAGTTGTAGCAGTGAGGGTTTGAAATGGGAGCACCACTTGCTTCAGAAGATGAGAGTCTTAGGTAAATAAACCATATAGAAAGAAAACTAAGTTACATGAAGAAAATTTGTCACCAGATTCTTGGCTGCTGGTTGCCTATTCAGAGGGTGCAGTCACATGCTCTTCACACACACACACACACACACACACACACACACACACACACACACCTGGGTCTCCCCTGGTGAGATGCTCGCTCTAATAGTTGTTTGTTGACCTGTTGTATGCCTGACACTGAATTCAGCTCTGGGAATCTAGAAATTAAGGATGCCCTTAAATCTAAGGAGCTTATGGTGCAGCATTTCCACATCTTGTGGGAAGCATAGTGTTGGAAAGAACTGGAGACCAGAGCCAGAGCATGGGAGGTTGGCGTGATGTAGACTCTTCCATCAGGGAAGGTCAAGAGGGAAGAGTTAGGCAAGGGCAGGCCTGGGACAGATGTGGTGTCAGCCCTGCAGTGGGGTATGGAGATCTGCTCTAGTGGCTGACCCTGGCACAGGGCATGGCCACCTTGAGAGTTTAGGACAGGAACTGGCATGTGGGCCCAAGCCAGTTAGGTGATGTCTGCTGGTGGAAGAAGTTGGGGAGGCCTGGGTAGGTGGGGGTGGGTTGGATTTGCAGCTGTTGTGGGAAAGGAGCAGGTGTGCAGTCTGGGCTGTTGGCTAGCACCTGGCACAGAGGTAGACAGGGGAGGGAGGCCATGTGTGCAGTGAAAGCTGGATGGCCAAAGGGAGGTGGTTGCTCACTGAATACCCATCCATGCACGTTTCCACTGGTTTCTAGTGAAGTATAGTGGGTAAGAAAAAATCTCACAAGGGTGAGCTTTCCATTGCCGAGTATCATTTGGAGTACCAGTTGACAGGTGAACAGCCCTTCTCACTTTTTGCTGGTTGTGATTTTGGTGTTGCTTGCATTGTGATGAGTGTGTTTAAAATGTTTCTGTGGACCTTCCTGGTGTTTTCCCTGTGACTTGGTAAATATACAGTCAGTATTGCAATTTGTGCCCTTGAGACTGTCTATTCCTATGCCATCGGGGTGTGCCGTTTCCTGTCCGGGTCTTTAAGATCTGTGCAGTTAATTGCATTGCATTCTTCTTCCAGCTGTGTCCATGGTCACCACCTCCTATGCTCTGTTGCTCTGAGCCCATGCTGCTGCTGTGTTTTGCTCTGGTACTTGTAGTACTGGTACTTGTGGGTGGGTGCTCACTCTGTCTTTGTTGAGAATTGTTGCCCTAGCATTAGGAAGTGTCTTTGTCACAGTCTGTACTTTTTGGCTCTGTCCTTTGCCTGTGTTGGAACTGCACCCCTTCTCTGGGAGGTCTCCTCCTGCCCACAGACCTCTGCTTATCCCGTCCCTCTGAGCAGTGTTTTAGGTTCCTAAGGTTTGGTCTGCAGAGGCCAAGTCAAATGTCTTTAACAGGCAAGTCAAGCCCTTTCAGTGCATTGCTACAACTGAAAAGCTTGCTCTTAACTCTTATTATTATATCTCACAGTTATTATAGATGGCATATTTGCTGTGCCTTTTCTGTTTGCTTACCTATTTTTAAAATTCCTCTAATTATTTGGGAAGATCAGTATATCTGTTCCAGCAACTCCTTTGCACATCTCGCCTTTTTAAATGCCTTGGTCCTATGTTCTCAACCCTTGCGTGCTAGTTGGTCAGTTTCAATGGTACTCTGTATCTCTTCCTCTTCCCCTTTCTTCTCTTGTCGCTCTAGTGTGCTTCACTTGTTGCTGGAATGGCTAGGCTTTGTGTCCTTTCCTTAAACTGTCATCCCCCCTTTTGTTTGGCCTTAGGTTGCTTCAGGTGTGCAGTGCTTGCTGGTGTTCTCTGGGCTTCCCTGTGTGCTCATACCAGGCTCCCTGCCCTCTGATCTGCTGAAGAATAGCAGTGCAAAGAATTTCCCTGATTTGAGATGTCACTTGCTTGATGTTGCAGTTGCTTGCTTTTTTTGTTTGGAGGCCTTCAGAATTAGGAGGAGGGTGTACTGTTTTGGATACAGTGTCTTGTTCTGTAGTCTAGGCTGGCCTTGAACTAGACCAGGCTGGTCTCAAACTCATGATCCTCCTGCCTGGATCTCCCCAATGTTAGGATTATAGGTACATAATACTGTGGGGTTTTTTTTAATCTTTAAAGCCTGATGTTTTTTCCTAGCCTATTCTTACAGCTGATTGTCTAATTTTCTCATATACCACATTGTCACCTGACCAAGGAAATTTACAAGTTGAATCTGTGGCATAGATTAACCCTTGAAATATGTACAGACAAGCATTACTAACCTAGGATTCAGCTTCCAGCAATGGTCAAGGAGTGTTTGGACACACTGTTGCCTCTGGATTGGTGCTGTCCTAAATGCTGTGGTTTAAAAATGTGCAGCAGTCCACCCAGGAGGTCAGTTTTGTAAATCAGCATGTTGTGCTGCCAAGTGTGGCCTAAGGGATCTGTTACCAGGGAAAGTGATCTTCCTATGATGATATTCAGCCCTGATTGAGAAGTCACTCTCATGTGGCAACACACTGTGGTCGTAGTTTGTTTGGAGGGCATTTTTGCTGGCTTCAGGAAGATCCTTTGTTCTAGTTTTATGTTTGTTGTTACATTGTACTGGGTTATTACACCTTCCCCTTTCAACTTTCTCTTGGATGCCCTATCTTCACTGTGTTCATCCTCTGATTGTTTTCTTGTTTTGTAGTGCCCTGTACTAATTCTGTAAATCTTCTCTTCCTTGGACGGTTCACACTGCTATCTTCATTTCTGATGTGTGTGATATGTTGTTTCTTTCCAGAGTTCAGGTTTCTCTCTTTATTTTTATTTTTAAAATTTTTGAACTAGGTGTGGCAGTACATGCCTGTAACCCCAGCATTCAGGAGGCTGAGGCAGGAGGGTTGCTGCAAGTTTGTGGCCAGCCTGGGCTACATAGTGAGATTGTCTCAAAAAAATTTATTTTTTATTCAAGTGGTTTTTCATATCTCTACTGCTATCAGGATATTTAATTCAGTGTGGAATTTGTGTTTTTTTCTTCTGCTTTCTGCCTGCTTCCCAGAGATAGTTTTCATCTGCTGAATGTTTTACATATTGTATATTGCTGTTATCCCCTAGCCCCTTTCCCTTGGCTGAGGCCACCATCCTCTCTGTGGGTCTATGAGTCTCAGGCTTTTGAAGCCACAGCCCCTCCTCCATCAGCACAGTGAGTGAATTTTCTTGAGCTAATAGGCCTTTTCTGGGTTGTAGCAGAGTCTACAAGCCTCTGATTGTTTGGATTTGTTTCGGGATCCTAAATGTCCCTTTTTTGACCTTCACCCAGTTTTGAGCCTCTGTAGTCCTTTTGCTGATGCGAGGTGACTGGGGTTGACCCCAGTGGCCTTCCACCTGCCCCTTATTGTCCTTGAGCTGTCCCAGCTTGCCCAGGTCATGTGATATGTGAGCGTGAGGGCAGCATGCTACCAGGATCTGGCCTTATATTGATGGTTGTGCTTCTGAGGGTGGGCTCTGTGGGGCTCTTGTGTGCTCTGCTTCTCACTTCTCTGGGACCGAGGACTTGGCAGCTGCTGTGATGTGCGGCTACTAATAGGTTTTCAGTATCCTCTGAAATTGTTCTCTGCTAGTTTATTTGGAGTTAAAATAGCCCTTCTTTTGATGAATGGTGAGAACAGTAGATGGTGGCAGCTGGCTTTTTATTTCTTAACTTTGCAAAGTAAAAATGTCCCCTAGATATTTTGGAGCTCCCAATCTGAGAAGCATTGCAGTGAGGAAAGGCCTGGGCAACAGCCTCTGCAGAAGGTAGAGAAACACGTGCATGGATGGATCTATACAGGCAGTATGAATTGAGCCAGTTAGCCCCTGGTGCAGGGATGTATGTCTGTGAGGAGCTGGGAAGGGGCCCATTAGTCTCTAGAGAAAAGACTCCAGAGCTAGGGGTTGGTGCCCTGGTGACAAGAGAGTTTCAGAACAGGGAGGCAGAGCAGATGTGAAGGATAGCAAGTAGAACCTGGAATGGAAATGAATACTTGCTATGTGCAAGTGCTGTGGGCCCCTAGCTGTTTGGGGCAGGCTACTTTTCAGGAGGACCATGGTCTCCTAGCTTCGTAGGGCAGGTTGGTTACCAAGGCTTGGTGTTGTCCTGGGTTCCAGATAGTTATCAGTGCTGCTGGGGCCTCATGACCTTACTGTCCTCTGCTGTGGAGTGGGGATAGAACGTTTCTTTTTTTAAAGGGAATAGTAAAAAAAGAACAATAGCAAAAGACAAATAAAACAAAGCAAGGGCATTAAAAATGATACGGGATTTCAAACCAAATGACAGGAATTAACAGTGATTGTTATGTTACATATTGTTATCTTCAGTGAAGTTGCTCAGATTACCAGATGTAAGAATCAAACCATTAAAGAGAATAAGAAAGTAATAATTTTAAAAAACATTAGAGACAATATAGAGTTTCACTAGGCAGGATGGTAGGAATTCACCAATGGTTGTTATATTGCATATTGTTTTCTTCATATCAGTTGCGCAGATTACCAGATATAAGCATGCAAAATTGATCAAAATGTACAAAAAAAAATTTAAACATTAACTATTCCTTTCAATAAACTACCAGACATCAGCAGTACAGTTATCCCAGCTATGTATCTATCTATCTATCTATGTTGCCTTAGTTCTTTCTTTTTCTTCTTTCCCTCATCCCAATTGTTCCTTCCTTTGAGCAATTTCTTTAGCTTGCATATTATCTTTTGTACATTTTGGGTTTTATTTACTCTTTCATATTCTTGCACTAGGGAGACGATATGTTTACACATATGGGTACGATTTATTTCACTTATGAGTATAATCTCTAGTTGCATCTATGGAGATAGAACCTTTGATCCTACCCACTCTCCTACCCCAAAGGCCAGGGAGGGCTCAGCCTGCAGCCCCATACTAGATTTGGGTTGTTTTATTGAGAGTGAAAGGAAAGGATAAGACTGCATGAGGATACAGGTACTTTTCTGCATCTTTTATTTTCTGTGAAGTGGGTGGCAAGATTGCCTGCTAAGAGGCAGCAGCTCTGTAGAACTGCTGGGCCCTGAGATGCAAGTTCCAAGTATAGCAGGGCTCTCTCGGTGTCACTCTGAGCTGGTCACTGATTAGGGGAACTGGTTTAAACATAGCTGTGTTGTTTAATGTCATCCCAGAGTCTTGCCTCCTTTTCAGGTTAGATCGTCAGACACAGGCAACTACCTTGGTGCATCAGATTTTTGGAGGCTATCTCAGATCACGAGGTAAATAAAGATGTTTTCTCCATCTCTCTCTAGCTTGTTAGACGTTAACCTAGAAAACCTTGAGCATTTGTGGGCTCTCTCCTTGCTGGGCAGATCCAGTGCATCATGGAGGTACTGAGTCTTGGCTTACTGTTTGGCCACTCTGCCCACTAATTTATAACAATGTCTCTGTGACAGAGTTGGAGAAAAGTGCTGTAATGACAGAGTTAGAAAAAACTGTAATGATGATGTGCTTTCCCACCTTGTTGTCCTTGGTCCTTCAGGTGCAGCTATTGTTCTCCTACTGCAGAGCAGTGCTGTTCGCCCCAGGGCAGTTAGTGGTCAGTAGTAGACAAGGTTAATGCTGGGGAGGCCTGGCATCTTGTGAGCACTGCTGGTGCAGGGCCCTCCCCCACCTCCTGCCTCCAGGGCCTGGCCAGATGATCCTCTCTGACAGGAGCAAGCTGAGAGTTCTGTCCTTGCAGTTCTAGGTGTGGGGAGCCTGGCAGTCCCCTTGTGGTTGTGGCTACTCACTGCTCTTTGTCTGTTGCAGTGAAGTGCTCCGTGTGCAAGAGCGTCTCAGACACCTACGACCCCTACCTGGATGTGGCGCTAGAGATTCGGGTACGTGTGGGGCTTCTGGGGTTATAACTTCCGTACATTGAGGCAGAGTGCCAGGCAGGGCAATGAAGGCACATTATCAAAATAGATGAGGAAAAGAAATAACTTAGAATCCAACTTACATTAGAAACTGATACTCCTTTCATAAGAAAGAAAGAGAGAGGGAGAGAGAGAAACTGAATTGTGTGTCCTGAGCCATGAACAGCGGCAGCTCTGTCACACAGGCTTAAGAGAGACCCTGATGTGCCAGGGAACCATTCCATGGGAGCTGCAGACTTTGGGGCACCGTGGGCTGGCCCTGTTCTTTATTCTAGCTTGCTGTTGCTGGGCAGATCCAGCTATAATCTAGACGAAAGTGGCTGATCGACATGGCTGACCTCATGTGGCTGTCACTTGTCACTGCTAGAAAAGGGACACAGCCTCGCTCCTTCTTCCTTTGTAGTGGGTATTCCAAGTCCCAGGAGGTAGCAGCTAGCAGGCCAATTTTTATGTAAGTCAAATTCTGTGATTCGCTGCCTCAGCCTGAAAAAGACCTTAAATTTGGCATACGTTGAGTCAGCCTTTTTCTCCTGCTGTTTATCCTGTTTTATCCTTCTCAGCAAGCTGCAAATATTGTGCGTGCTCTGGAACTTTTTGTGAAACCAGATGTCCTGAGTGGAGAGAATGCCTATATGTGTGCCAAGTAAGTTTCACCTTGCTCTTAGCAAAAGGACTGAACATCCAGAAAGCTGTAAGATAAGTCACCTGATCCAGTACCCTTCATCCACTTCCTTAGAGGTGACCCTGCTCACATGGCTTAAGTAGTCTGTAACTTGAGTCTGTATTGTAAACATGGCCCTCCCGCACCACAGAGGAGTAGACATGAGTTTACACAGCACTAGTCACTATTCTAAAGGGTCTGCAGATAGTAACTTGAGACATAGGGACCATTGTTATCCCCATTGCCCAAGGTGGCAAAACTGATGCTCAGAGGGGAAGGGAATTGCCTAATCACATCAACAGGATGTGGCAAAGAACCACTGCACCATCCTGCCTTTCAGATAAGACATGGTCTGTGGCTCTAACTTGAAGTGTCACAGGCATCTTACTGTTTCAGCAGATATAACATGTCCTTCAGCGTCTACACAGTCTTACTGAGTGGATATCTTTATATGTAGGTCAGTGTGAAGCTGTAATCACCCCCGAAGAACAGTTTCTTAATTCTGCTTTTTAAATTTTTTGTTTTATGCTAAAACAGTATTTTTTATTCCTCAGCTCTGGAAGTTGTTCACTTCTGTCCCCATTTCCTCCCACCTCCTTTGCTTGTCTTCTGGCTTTGTTTGCTTTCATGTCTGCTTACCCATTTTGTCATTTTCCCACATCTGCTCAGGTGTGTTCTGACTCAGGACATACTGGTTTTGATGTCTTCTTGACAGGTCTTGGTCAAGAAGTCTCCATTATCACGGAGTAGTTGTTCCTTTTGTTAATACAGCATGAACACAAGTGTTTCAGAGCGCTCTCTAATACCTTTTTCATTCACCTTCTTCACAGATGTAAGAAGAAGGTTCCAGCCAGCAAGCGCTTCACCATCCACAGAACATCCAATGTCTTAACCCTCTCCCTCAAGCGCTTTGCCAACTTCAGTGGGGGGAAGATCACCAAGGTGAGGGCCACCTGCATCCCAGTCTACTCCATGGGTCTGGGTGTGCATCAAGTCAGCTGGACCGTTTTATATAAGGCACAGATTCCTGGCTTTTCCCTGGAGTACAGGACCCAAGAATCTATATGTCTTCAAAATCTCTACATGATTCTGCACAACGCAGTTTGAGAACTGTTGTCTTACTGGATTTTTTTCCCTCAATCTCTGCCTGCTCTTGGCCTTTTCCCAATGTGGAGCACCAGGGTTTCCTTGAGAAATAAGTATAGTGAACACTATACTCTGTAGTACTGATCTGCTTTATGCTATTGACCTCTAAAACAGGTGCAGTTGCGTGTGGTGGCTTTTTGTGGAATAGAGTAAAACTCTTGTTTGCACCGTGGACTTCTAAGTAAAGATGTTTGTGGTTCATAAAAATCTAGAGTCCATTCTATAATTAGAGTCTGATTAAGTGGTTTGGAGCAAGAGACTTGTCTGAGTCTTAGTTTCAGCAGGCCTTGTTATACCCTGTACTAAGCATGTTGCTTCTTAAATCTCTAAGAAGAAAATTGAGCATCAAGAATTTTCTAGACATAGGAAGAGGAGTCATTCTAGCTAATACTGCAGCACTTTTGTTGTACATGCTGGGCCAGTAACTCAAGGAGTAAGGAAAGTCAATGTGGTTTTTCCCCGAGGAACTTGTGTTTTGTTAACACCTCTTGGAACTCATTCTCCGGTGGAATCCAGTGTGAGAAGCGTTAGTCTCTTTGACTTCTGGGGCTGCATGTCTAACAAGGTTGCTTGATTGAAGCTCTTGAGCCCTGGGTATATTGGCTTTTCATATTTGTCAATGCTAGGAAAAAATTTATAGGTGAATCTCACAGACATTATATTGATCAAAAAGAAGCCAGCTAAAAAAGTGTATACTATATGAGGATGGTGAAAAACAGGCAAAATTCCCAAATGGTGAGAGAAGACAGAGCAGTGGTATTTAGATGCAAGTGATGGCAGAAAGGATGCTTCAGGGGCCTGGACGTCAATATGTGTTTCTGTCACTGTGCACCTGTCAAGAGCTCCCTAAATGCTAAGACCTGACTAAGATCTGTGTGTCTCACTCCATAGATTGTACATGATTTGTGCACTGGGTATGGTGGTGCAGACTACTAATCCCAGCTACACAGGAGACTCAAATTTGAGGCCATGCTGGATAACTTAGTGAGACTATACCAACATAGAAAAGGGGTAGGGTATTCCTTAGTGGTAGGCCACTTGCCTCGTATGTGCAAGGCCCTTGGCTCAGTCATTAGTACTATGATTTGTATAAGCAGAAATGCAGACATATTGGTTATCATTGAAAGATAATTTAATGTTTTTTCCTAAAAAAATAAAATTCATTTCTGGAGTAAATTGATGTTGGCATGCCTCTGGCCCAGCACATTAAAATTTTAACTTTATTCCAGTTGGCTGGATTGATTTAGCACTTTTGTTTCTAAAGATCTAAACCCAGCATGGTCTTTGTTCTCTCCCAGCAGTGTTCCTATAGAGCAGAGGAAAATAAAGTGAATTATTTTTCTCACTTTGCAGTTGGGTAAGAGCTAGTAAGTTTAGATCTGTGACAAAGATAAGTGTAAACTATCAGTCACTTAGTGGGATAATAAGTTTTCTATAGGTCAGGTGAACAAGATCCACATGTCAGCAGCTTGTCTCTCAATCACTGTATGTGGAGGGGTGTTCTACAGTGTTCCCATGTACCCATTCACCCAGCTTGTTAAGAGAGCAGCCAAGTCAGGCATTTCATGTGACTGTAGGTGGAAAGGGCCAATTGATCCTTACTCTCATGAGTGAATATTATTTCCTTTTCTGTTGAACTTTTCAAACAGGATGTAGGCTATCCAGAATTCCTGAACATCCGTCCATATATGTCCCAGAGTAATGGTGACCCTGTCATGTATGGACTGTACGCTGTGCTGGTCCACTCAGGCTACAGCTGCCATGCTGGGCACTACTACTGCTATGTAAAGGTGAGCATTGGCAGATTTTGATCAGTCACTCCAGATAGTGGCCTTTTTTTTTCTTTTTTTCTTTTTTTTTTTTTTGCGGTACTGGGGATCAAACTCAGGACTCTGCACTTGCTAGGCAAGCGCTTATTCCACTGAGCTATATCCCCAGCCCTAGATAGTGGCCTTATACTGCTTCCTGGGCAGATTGGCAGTACCCATGCAAGTCCAGTTTTAGTTTCTGCACATTTATTCTGTGAAGTGACAATGTTTTAGAGTCCTTGTTGCTTCAGTACATTCAGTGAAAATCTGTCATTAAGAAATGATCCTAGGGCTGGAGGTACAGCTCAGTGGGCTAAGTGCTTGCCGCTGAGCACTAGGGCCCTGAGTTCGATCCCCGGTCCCGGAAAAAAACAAAAAAAAAAAGGGGAACCATCGGATGGTTCCTTCTTTAAAAAAAAAAAAAAGAAATGATCCTATTGGGCTGGGGATATAGCTCAGTGGAATAAGCGCCTGCCTAGCAAGCGCAGGGTCCTGAGTTCGATCCCCGGTACCGCCAAAAAAAAAAAAGAAATGATCCTATTGAGTCTGGTATTCTTAAGACTTGTAGAAGACCTGAAGAGGTAGTTCCTTTGGTCTTAGACTTGGAAAAATTTCCTTGGCGGCCAGACATTGGCAGAAATTCTGCAGTGTTTAGATCTGCCAGGTCCTTTTTAAAAAGGATACTGGGAAGGAAGTGGGACCAGCTCATGATTCAGGATCACATTTCAAGTGATGTATATAGTACATACTTTGAGGAGGGGTCAGCAGTGGTTAGTTAGCACTTGGATACAGGTAGCAGCTAGCAACACTGTCTTCGTAAGTTGTAGGGATTGTGGAATGTATACCGATGGTTTCATTTCCTGTTTCCTGTGCTGCCCAGGCAAGCAATGGGCAGTGGTACCAGATGAACGACTCTCTGGTTCATGCCAGCAACGTCAAGGTGGTTCTGAACCAGCAGGCCTACGTACTATTCTACTTGCGGTAAGGAGCCTGCATCCTCCCCAGATGCACTTACACCAAACCAGTGCTCTCCTCAGCCATTTCCTGCCTTGGGGGAATTGGGAATTCCATAGGAGACAAAAGACTCGGGCAGTTACAGTCAAATGTGATGGAGCATATCCACAGGGAATGACCCTTTGTAGCCAAACCTGCCTGGTCGTCAGTAAAACCTGAAGCTTTAGGGCAGAATGGGATCCCATCTATCCCCACATTGATGCTACTTTGAACTTGTATGGAGCAGTTAGCTGCTTGCTTGCTTGCTTGCTTGCTTTTTTTGTGGGTATGAGTGCTAGGAATGAAGTACCCACTCTCGGGACACTTTAGCACTGAGCTTCATCCTCAGCCCCTTTTTATTTTGTTTTAAGACAGGTTTAGCTGAGCTATCCAGGCCTGGCTCCAACTTGCAATCCTCCTGCCTCAGTCTCTTGGAATACTGGGATTATAGGTGTATGGCACTAAGCCTGACTCACCTTTATTCTTAAGTTATTGCCCCAAATTAGATGTGTTGCTCTGCATGGCAGTCAACAGACATGCCTTCCCTTGGGACAGTGACCCGCAGGCAGGGAAGGTTGCTATTAGAGGCCAAAGCAGCTGTTTCATATTTTGGGTTTTTTTGTTTGTTTTTTGAGTCAGGGTCTCACTCTTCATTCAGGCTGGCCTTGAACTTACTTTGATTGTCCTGCTTCAGGCTTCTGAGTACTGGGGTTACAGGTGTGCTCCACCATGCCCGGCAGAAGAGCTGCTTAGGGTATGCCTTTTTTAGAGTGGTCACCACCCTGGAAGTTAGAAGACATGGTAACAGGTTTTTGCTGCTTCGTGTGTCCTCCTGTGTTTGGAAGATGCATTCAGAGGGTGTTATACTCTCTGATGACTTGAATATCTAGTCCCAGAAGACCTCTTGGCTCTGCTGTGGCTGAAGGGTGGGGCAAGAGTTAGAGAAGCATGTTAGGACACTTGGAGTTCCTGTAGATGGTTTTCTTCACATCTACCTAAAATACGGAACCACAGCCTGAGATCAGATTACCCTGCTCAGATTCTGCCTCAGTTCTACCTGTGTGAGGGTCCCAGTATGATCCTTGGATCTGTATAAGGTTGGCCTAGGTCTGTTGAAATCAACACAGGAATATTGGAGTAGTTTGCTCACATGGTTCAGAAACAAATATGTATACATTTCATCTACACACGTTCGTATGGAGAGATTGCTGAGGCTTATGTTACAAAACACTAACTCTGAAACTAAGGGAATGCCTTGAGGTCATCTCTGTGTATTCAGACTTTTCTGCTGAAACAGTTAGGGTCTCCATTTTACTGTGAGGGTACAAGTCATCCTTTATAACACCAGGGCTGAGCGTGTGGAGTCAACCCCCGGGGGGACTGTTTCTGACGCATTCTTCAGTGCCTTTGGGCTTGCGTAAGGGTTCCCCTGACTTGGTTCCTTGCTCCGACAGAATTCCAGGCTCTAAGAAGAGTCCAGAGGGTCCCATCTCCAGGGCAAGCTCTACCCTTCCCAGCCGCCAGAGTGTGGTCCCTGATCACACCAAGAAGAGTGTTGGCAATGGGGTCACTTCCTCCCCCACAACTGCAAAGGTACTGTTGAGGAAGATGGAGTGGCAGGGGTGCTCAGGGGTGCCTTAGCACATTGAAGAGTTCATGAGTCTCCTCATGTGTGACCTTTGGCCAGTATGGGAGTAGTGGGCAGACTGTGATACCATGTCAGCTGATTGTATTTCCTAAGTTGGTCACCAGCTGTGATTGGGTAGAGAGAAAGAGGACAGTGATGAGAGAGCCTGACTGAGTAAATTCAAATTTTAATGCTCAGTGTGCCAGCTGCTGTCCTGTGGTGCCATGACAGGTATTCTAGGCAGGCACTGAGCCCCAAGGACCAGGGAAGCACCCCACCCCCTACTGTGAGAACATAAGCACTTATACCTGTGCCAGGGTCCTGGTATGAGGGTTATGTTACAAACACTAACTCCGAAACTAAGTTGGGGAATGCCTTGAGGTCATCATTGTGTGTATTCAAACTTCTCTGCTGAAACAGTTAGGGTCTTTATTTTACTATCAGGGTCACAAGTCATACCTTATAACACCATGGCTGAGCTTGTAGAGTCACCCTTCTGGGTGACTGTTTCTGAGCCATCACTTCCTTCCCCTGGAGAGGTGAACCCACATGCAGTTAGCAGGGCCGGCTTTCCTCATTTACATAAATTTTTTTTTCCTTTTAATGGTGGGGAAAAGAAATTGAAGCTAGAAGCATTTGGATCAGCATAGGAATTAAAATACACACTGTTGGGCTGGAGATGTAGCTCAGTGGCACAGTGCCTGCCTGGCAAGCGCAAGGCCCTGTGTTTGATTCCTGGTACAAAAAAAAAAAAAACACTCATTGCAAAGTTGGTGACCACTGCAGCCAAGGTCCGCAAGCCAAGTGCATTCCTGCTTGCATACCTTCAAGGCTAATTTACTTCCTGCTAATATTTTCCTTTCTAAAATACTTTTCCATGTATACTGCAATTAAGTAATCATTGTACTTTAAGATTGTGTGAGTTTCAGTATATGTATGAATGCTCAAGACATGGAAAGGTTTTGCAGTGCTTGGAAAGATGTATTCCCATTAGAATACAATACTAATAAGGAGTTAACTATTATAAAAATATGCACAAAAATTCAAAAGGAAATAGAAGTAAGTTTTAATTGAACGCTGGAGGTAGCAAGACTTTGAAAATTTAAAATTGAGGGCTGGGGATATAGCTCAGTGGCATAAGTGCCTGCCTTGCAAGCGCAAGTCCTGAGTTCGATCCCCAGTACTACAAAAAAAAAATTGAGAGAGAAGCTAGATGTGGTGGCATACATACACCTTTAACCTCAGCTACTTGGGAGGCTGTGGCAAAAGGATCAATAGTTAAAGTCTAGCCTGAGCAATTTAGCAAGACCTTGTCTTAAAGGGGGCGGGGCTAGCCGGGGATATAGCTTAGTGGTAGAGTACTTGTTACCATGCATGAGTTCCTGGGTTTAATCTCCACTACTAAGAAAAGAAAGGAAGGAAGAGAGGGAAGAAGGAAAAAAATGGAGAGAGAAAATGAAATATAAATTCATTAAAGTAAAACTTAAAGCTTTATGTGTAAGATATTAAATGATGAAATTTTAAATTATTTGCAGCAAGGGGCTAGGAGTTTAGTTAATTAATAGGGTGCATACTCCGAATTCACTAGGCTCTGGGTTCCATCCCCAGAACTACAGAGAAAAAAATTGCAATAAAAATTTACCATTTATAAGATCGTCTCATTGAGTGGGGTGGGGGTGGGCAGAGGTGCACACCTGTAGTACCAGCACGGGGAGCTGAGGTAGACGGATTGCAAGCTCAAATCTCACCTGGACAATTTAGTAAGATCGTGTCTCAGAAAATAAAAAGGCCTGGGGATACGCTCATTATGGAGGCCCTGGGTTGAGTCTCCAGTAGCAAAAGACAGCAGAACTCAATTAGAATGATTGAACATCACTCCACACTCCAAGGATATAATTGGTAATATAACAAGAGCCAAAAACAGTGCCAAATTATTGTGTATTTTGGAAAAGAAATAAATTTTGCCAGTAAGTGGAAATTAATGAGACTAGCCTAGACTTGGCATTTCTAGAAAATTAGTGTAGGTTACTAGATTCAGAAAAACCTTCAGTTTTTAAAAAGTGTATGTGTGTGTGTATGTCTGTGTGTGTGGTACTGGGGTTTGAAACCAGGGCTTCCTCATACTAGGCAAGTGCCCTACCGATCATCCATACCCCTGACCCAAATGTGTTTTAGCACTGACTGTGTACAAGACTGGGAGCCGGTTGGGAGGACTGGGCTGGTGGATGAGAGAGGTGCAGGTAGGGACCATGGGGGCTTCATGGTCAAGCAGACAAGGGCCTGGACTAAGCACATAAATGCAGCATAGGTTATTTTCACCATTTAGTGTTGTGAGAAGGAGAGAGGTATAGAGTACTGTGTTGTTAATTGTACAATAGATAAAAAGTAAACATACAAGGAGATGCTGGCTGCCAGCAGGCACTGAACATGTTATTGAGAGAACAGCCTGTGAAGATGCTTCAGACAGTAGCATTGAGACAGAACAGGGATGCAGCTCTGCAGGCTGAAACTGTTCTGAAGGAAAGACCAGGAGAAAGCACTAGCATTCTAATAAGTGGCTGTGTGTAGGTGATGGTTCAGTTGGTATATTTATGTTTAGATTGGTACATTTTTTCTTTTTTCTTTCTTTTTTTTTTTTTTTTGGTCTTTTTGTGGTACTAGAAATTGAACCAAGGGTCTTCACACTGAGCTATACACCTAGCCCTTCTTATCTTTTATTTAGAGACATTCTTATTAAGTGGCTAAGTGGCCCAGGCCAAGTTCAAACTTGTGATTCTCATGCCTCAGCCTCCTAGAGTGCTGGGATTACAGGTGTGCGTCACCATGCCTAGTCTCCCGTTTCTCAAATCCTGATGCCAACGTACAGTATTCATCTCAAAGTAAAGATGCTCTTAAAGATATATGCTTGTATGAACATGAGTTAGGAAACGATGAATCTGCTCAAACCAGTGACAAGAGACTTTACCACATGCCTGCAATTTGTCCCAAATTTTCACATTAGAGGCCACCCCTGCTCTGGGAGCCTGCTTTGGCTGGAGGACAGCTGCCTGACCAGCACCCCTTCAGATCTCTGATAGTGCTTTCTGCCTTGATCTCCTTTAGCTACAAGGCCCTGTGCCCATGAGGAAGCCACAGGCCCCTGAAGAGATTGGTGTGCCGGTTTCCAGGAATGGCTCCACGCCAGGCCCAAAGTTACAGAACGGATGTGTGCCTGCAAAGTCACCCTTGGGGTCCCCTCCCCCCAGAGTCTCCCACACGCCCACACATGTACCGACCTTCCTGGATGAGAACAGGAAGAAAGCAAAGAAGCAGGTCTCCTCGCAGCACTGCTCCCCTTCCCTCCGAACTTCTCAGGGCTCACCTGGTACCAGCGAACCTGGGAGCCGACGGCAGAGCTCCTGGGACAGCAGGGACACCATCCCCTCTACCTCACTAAAGCTCCTGGCTGAGGCCACTGCCAGTGGGCATGGGTTGAGGGGGGAAGACAAGAATACAGACCTCGAGAAGGGAACTTCCAGCAGCTCCAGCCCAGAGCACTCTTCCAACAGCAGCCCTAAGGTCCCCCGGGCCTCCGAGGGCAGAGCTGCGCATGTCTGTGATTCTCAGGGAGCAAACTGTCCCACCGCTGGTCACTCCAAAGCGCTGCCCAATGGGTTGGATTCTAAGATGGTGAAGCTCAAGTCGCCTGTCCTGGGCAGCACTGCCATAGAGCCCTTGAGCCTCATGTCCCCTCCACCAGCCAAGAAACTGGCCCTGTCTACCAAGAAGGTGGGTGTGTGGGAGTAGGTGTGCTGGTAGTTGGGGAATGGAAAATGGTAGGAGGCTTTGGCTCCCTTGATTCTGAGGAGCAGATGCCTTTGAGGTATCATTGGGAATTTGCAGGTTACCCAGGAGCTATCTTGGGGTGAAGGTGGAGGCGGGTGGCTAAGGCTTGTTGTTCCTAGTGTGGATAGAGTGACCTGGTTGAGCCACAGGCCTCGAGTGCCCCTGTGGTGGGAGCATGGTTTGAAGGGAGTCAGAGCCCAGGACCCTCGCGCAGAAGTCTGGGCTGGGGGTGTCTGTGTGCGGCTTTGAACTCATGGGGGCAACAACATGATGGTATATTGTTGTGCTGAGATTTTTGTTTAAATTTCCTTCCTTTTTCCTTTTTGTTTCTAACCAACAACACTCTTCTGATTCTTCTACCATTCCCACCCTCTACCTCCCTCTTTTTTTCCCCTCTTGTCCTCTCATCCTTTCTGGGCTTTTTATTTTTTTATTTTTATTTTATTTTACTTTATTTTACTTTTATTTTCCCTCTTCTCCACGGAAACCTTTTTTAGACCACCAAGTTTTTATTTATGTCAATAACTGCAGGCCAGCACCCTTCGGAGGGCGACCGGCAATGACCTCCGTTCACCTCCCCCCTCACCACTCTCCGACCTCACCTACCCCATGACAACCACTCACCCCATCGTTGCCTCTACTTGGCCTGTCAGTAAATCCAGGTGAGCCGAGACACTGCCCTCCAGGTGCCATCTATCTCCTATGGTTACACATACCGGGGTGTTGAAGAACCCTGGGCCATTGAGGACTTAGGTCCGCTCTTATCTTCTCTGTCCCCATCTGTAAAGGAGCCTTGCTTGACCAGAGTCAGTTTAATCCCTGAGTTTTGAACTTTTGTCTTCTTCATCTGTTGGTCACATGCATGTCATGCCCTGGTATGCTGTGGATTGGCCTGTCCTGAGTGCCTGGGTGAACTCAGAGGCCTATGAGTCCTTCAGGCCATCCTGCATGTGGCCATTATACCATGATCCCCTGTCTCTTTGACCCTGGAGAGCACCCCTCTGGGTCTCCTGCCATAGCTACATGGGCTCCTAGAATAAGGAGACTGGACTCAGGCTCCCTGCGGATGCTCTTTCTGAATTCCAGTCCTCCTACCCCAGTAAGACAGTGACAAGGTGCTACATTCCTCAGGTACCTGATTGCAGAGTTGAGAGTTCCTAACACATCACTGTGTACTGGGTCATCTGCAGCTGGGGAGGGAGGAAGCAGAGAGCAGGGGCACATGGGAAGAGGTCCAGCCTTGCTTCTGTAGCCCCTGAAGAAAATGTCTTACTTTCCCCCTCCAGCATCCCTCTGCCTCTGCCTTCCTTTCACATTTATACACAGGCCTCATCCCTAGCATAGTGTTTTTTCACATGGTAGGTACTTAAATGTTGAGGCATTTAGTGTGGGCATTTTTGTTTCTTAGTTGTATAACCTTAAAAAAAAAACTCCAGAAAACACTTTGGCGTACAGGTGGTCTGGCAGCAGTGGTGCTATAAAGGATGACAGTTACAGCACTGCCATTTGTTGACAGATGACACCAACACAGCTCAGAGAGAGTTTAGCTTCCCTGGCCATGTGGCTGGAGAAAGGCAGGTTGCGCTGCAGCTGATGTGGCACTCAGTCCTGTCCATCACACATCTTGCAGTATGAGTTGGCTCTGTTCTTGTGCTCCCCGTTTTCCTGGCACCCAGGCTCATAGGGAAGTAACCATGGGAGTTATGTGGCCTGCTCTTGCCATTCTTGGCAGGCTTGTTTCCTTCCATGGATCTGTTGCTTTGGAGGTTTGAGAACAAATTCAGACAGGATTATTTTTCTGACCATTCTTGTTTAGTGAAGCTTGCCCTTTTTTAAAAAATACATTTGATTGAAAACTTAAAACATTAACATTGGTGAAAATTTTTTGAACTGTTTGATCACAAGAAACTAATGCATGCCATACTAAGGATTGAATCCAGTTTCATTGCGCTACATCCCTAGCCCTTTTTATTTTAAGACAGGCATTTGCTAGATTTCCCAGGTCAGGTTTAAATTTGTAATTATCCTGCCTCAACCTCTGTGGGCCGGGGTTATAGGTGTGTGCCACCACACCTGGCTAATTTTATCTTAAGTAAAAATTGAATGTCTATCTTCAAACATATTTCCTGTTTATGTATGTATGAGAATTAAAGGAGAAAAACCCTTTTGAAACTCTTAGGTAAAAGGGGAGGCAGGGAAAGTGGGCAGAAGGAAGAGCTCCATGCAGATCTTTCAGAATGACCTTCCTGTTACTTGTTGTCCCTACAGGGCTCTGTCACCTGCTCCCCGATCATCCAGCTGTCCCAAGCCTCCTGTCAGCACCCCTTCTGCATCACTATCCAGTAGTATCCCCCAAGCCCCACAGACATCGGAGCCACAGAGCTGCTCTTCCACCTGGACTGCCCTGCCTCAGGTCAATGGGGACTTGATGTCTCCTTCACACCAGCTGCTGGAGGCCAGCGAGGCCTCTCGGAGCCCCTCCAGGAAGAGGCACAGGAGCCCTGTAGGAAAGCCTCAAATGCTTGGCTCAGAAGCATGTATCTCACAGCTCCTTGGGGGGGCAACTGCAGTGCCTCGCAGGAAGAGGAAGAAGAGGAGGAGGAAGGGCCCAGAGGGCATGGCCATGGCTATTCCTCAGGAGCAGATGCAGGGGCCACCTTGGAGCCCGAAGAACAAGAAGAAGGGACAGGTAGAGCTGCCAGCTCACCCTTGGGACAAGGAAGGCACACAGCCCCAGGTGGACAGCCACTGTGGGAGCAGCAGGAAGAGGAAGAGGAAGGGAGCAGAGGGACTCTGTGAAGAAGTCGGCCTTCTCCAGGGCCCACCTTGGCATAGGTAAGAGCAGGGCAGGATATGCCAGTGTCCTCTGTCAAGACTGCAGAAACTAAGCAGTCCAGTGCCAGGTATAGATGTGTTCTAGGTAGGTAGAATGCCAACCTGGACTGCTGACACTTGCACAGAGGGGGAAATGTCTTCTGTAGTATCAGTGGATATCCGTTTCTTAAAGCAATAGTGGGAGGATAGCCTCATCCAGGCCATGGCCATCCTAGGTGTATAGGTTGGTCCAGAGACACAAGGTCAGGCAACCTGGGCCAGAGCAAGCTGTGAGGTTTGGAGGGTTGCAGTAGCCTGTACCCAGTTTGTAGGACTTGCCCCAGTTGGATTAAAGGTGTGACCATATGACACTCTCCTCAGTGTCCCTTATGCTGGATGTGTGTCCATGGGCATCAGATCTTTCTTGACCACTTCTCCAGGCCCAGTGTGGTGTGAATGATGTCACAGAGAACAGTTTCCCAAGCTGTCCTCAGGATCACGCTGGGGGCAGGTTTCCTACAGAGCTGAAGCAAGTGAGTCAGGTGCCTGTCACTGAGCCTTGCTCTTGCCTTCAATGTGCTAGAAGTTCTAACTGTCACCTCTGACACCCAGCAGTTGCACCTCCACGGACCTTGGAGAACGTGAGGCCAAGGCAGAGTCCCCAAGGAAAAAAAAAAGGAAGAAAAGAAAGCGTGAGGCACAGCAGGAGGAGGAAGAAAACAAGCATCCCAAAGACTCAAGGAGCACAAAACCCAGTGGCACCATGGGCACAGAGTTGAGTGTGAACAGCCAACCTCCTGGGGACCGCCCAGGTGAGGACTTGGGGGACTCGAGGGCCCTTGATAACAGTAATGGTATTGGCATTTCATTGTTCCTCACTTCAGGCTGTTCTTGAGCACTGGCCATGTGTTAGCTTCCATAGCTGTAACATACCTGAGGTGATCTAAGGAAAGTTGTCCTCTTGTCTTGGGCCTGTGGTCACCATGGCCAGGTCATGTGGCAGAGCAGAGCACCTACCTCATGCCTGGGGTCCCACTGTCCCCTTTGAGGGCACACCCCAGTGGCCTAAAGAGCTTCCACTTTCAAGGTTCCATCACCTTCCAGTTGCACCTTCTTGAAGACCAAGTTTCTAGCCCAAGAGCATGTGGGGATCTTTACAATTCACGGTTTCTGGCTGGTAGATTCCAGCTGGAGCTAGTTCCTTCCACCGTTAGACTAAGGATTAACACTGGTGTTACACTTTTGTTTTTCTGGCTTGGCTTTTTCGAGAATTCACTTGGATAACAGCTACTGAGTAAAATTGTTAATACATTAAGCACTTCAGTATTAGTAAGTGAGCATTTGTCATTAGTAAGTTCCGTAATTATGCTTAGTGAGGGCCGTGTAGCAGTTTATTGTGGACATCTATAAATGAATCTCGGCTACTCTGCTTACAGGGCTCGGACAGGCTCCTCTTGGACCGTGGAACAGGGAGAGAGAATCTGACGTGGTCCAGGAGTTGCTCAAGTACTCATCAGATAAGGCTTATGGGAGACAAGGTATGGCCCCTGCTTTCCTTGGTCTGGTTTACCTGGAGGTAGGGTGGAAACAGGCCCTGGTATGCTAGGAGTAAGGAGGGATACATTATTTGACTTTAAAAACAGGAAAGGAATCCCCTCACAAAGGTGGGTTCTTTCTCAAAGGTAGGTTCTATCTGGTGTGATCCAGAACAGCACCTCCCGGCGGGAGCATCAGGGCCCCTAGTAGAGAGGGGCTGATACAAAGGATCCTCTGGCACCTATACTGGCCACTCTGTCTTGGAGCCTTGTAAGTCAGACCACAGGAACAAACATGAAATTCTCTTCTCAAGTGAGGGCACAGGTTTGTAAAGAAGTGAGCTATGTAATTGCTGATACAGCTGAAGCAAAAGAGTCATTGGTTCTACTTTGACCATCAAGCGAATATTGCATACTCTGTCCTCCCTTTTACCCCTTTGCTTGTCCATTTCCATCAAGAGATGGCACTTGGGCATTTTGAGTGTTAAGAGTAGGTGAGTTGCCAGGTGTGATGGTGCATACCTATAATCCCTGCACTTGGGAGGCTGGGGCAAGATCACCATGAGTTCAAGGACAGCCTGAATTATATAGTGAGACTTTGTGTCAAAAAAAAGTCTGTGGTTCTAGCTGGTATATGTCCTAAGACCTACTGAAATCATGCCTGTGTTGTCCAGTTCTGACATGGGATGGTGAACTGTCTGCGGTCAGTCGGGATGCTATTGAAGACAGCAGAATAGCCCAGACCCAGACAGTGGTTGATGATTGGGATGAAGAGTTTGATCGCGGCAAGGTATGGTGTGTGTGTGTGTGTGTGTGTGTGTGTGTGTGTGTGTGTGAGAGAGAGAGAGAGAGAGAGAGAGAGAGAGAGAGAGAGAGAGAGAGAGAGACTGGCTGATGGAGAAGTTGGGGTGGCTCTTGTGAACTCAGCAGTGTGAAGAGCAGGCATGGGGTAAAGTGGTTAAGAGTGAGGCTGGAGCCAGTTGCCCAGGTTCCATCTCCAGTGCATGTTGCTTGCTGTGGGCAAGGCCCTGATCATTTGATGCTTCTGTGCCTTTGTCAGCACATCAGAGGTGGCAGGCCTCCCACAGGCTTGTGTGCGACATGTGAGAGTGTGCCTCTGTCCAGTACACTTGCAGTGCATGTGTGGTAGGGGCCACCTGGGTTCAGTGGAGCCCTGTCTGAGGACTGTAACTCCTGTGGTTCTTGATTTAGGAAAAGAAAATGAAAAAATTCAAGAAGGAGAAGAAGAGAAACTTCAATGCCTTCCAGAAGCTTCAGAGTAGACGGAACTTTTGGTCTGTGACTCATCCGGCTAAGGCCACCAGCCTCAGCTATCGCCGGTGAACTTGGTGTCAAAATAGGTCAGTTTCAGGGTGTGTGTACCTGGTGTGATGGTGTCTGGGTTGTGTGTAGTGTGCGTGTCTGGGGCATGTAGTGTGTAGGTGTGTGGATGTGCCAGTCCTTTGTAAGAGTTGATCCTGTGGCATTTTCAGCTTCCTGTAGGGTGCACTGGAGAGTGGCAGAGTGAACATCAGCGTTCTTGTTTCTCAACAGGAGGACCAGTGTGCCTATTCCACAGCCTCCTGGAGCCATCACTTCCTGGGAACCATTTGTCTGGATCTGAGGAGTGGCCTCATGCAGACTCAACTGCCCTGTCACCTCTTAGGGCTCTACTGTGAGCCTGCCATATGGAGGGCTCTGCAAACAACCTGATGTGGAGGCCATGGAGACATTCACAACTAGTCCCACAAGAAACCTCAGCAGGTGGTATCCACAGAGCTGATAGCAACCCGTAGGACATTTGGAAGGGGCCAGCATCCTTGTGGTCATGGGCAGTAGTCTTGGTGGGCAAAGCCCTCTGCTCCTGTCTGGGACTGACGGTGGGGACAGGACCGTGCATCTCCCAGTGCATCATGTACCTAGGATGGCAGGCAGACAACTGGAGGCTCTTCCTGGCGAGCTGTCCCTCCTGAGCCTGGCACTGTCATGTCCTGTGCCCTGCCCTTCTTGTCCCCTCTGTGGGACCTGTGTCTATATGCCTTACTATCTGTCCTGGAAAGGGAAGAGCTGGTGCCCACCTGCACTGCCACATCTGCCTTTTTGAGAATGGCAAGGTAGCACTTCCAGTGCATCTCCAGAGAATAAAGGCTGTTTGGGGTGGGGGAATCCTTGAATTATGTGCCAGTGCATCTGCTTCTCAGGCTGCTGTCTGTTCCAGGGTGACTTTTGCCATAGCTTCCCTGTAGCTGCAATAACCCATGGGTCTCTATGGAGATGGTGGTATAGGGGATAAATTCTCCGTTATTTTACTACTTAATATAAAGCATTGGGGGCTGGGGATATAGCTCAGTGGAGTAAGCGCCTGCCTGGCAAGCGCAGGGTCCTGAGTTCAATCCCTGGTACCGCCAAAAAAAAAAAAAAAATGAAGAAAAGAATATAAAGCATTTATTTTTTACCAAGCCTGTGGCTTCCCAGCAGCAATATATTCCCCTTATAATATGCAAATACTGCTTTGTATGCTCAGTTCTGTGAGTGCTTTTAAATCTAGATGATTATATGACTCAAGAAGATCCATTTTTTATCTTGCTCAAGCTGTGCCTGCAGACTTGTAATTTAATAAACATGGGACACCTCAGTGAAAGTGGTATTTCCAAGGAAAAGACAACACCCTATCAGAAGGTGTAGAGGTACATCGGAGGGTCCTTCCACATGAGATGCATCCCCTTACCGCCCCTCAGCTGTCCCAGGTCATGCTGGGCATCAGCTGGCCCCTGGCTGCTGCCATCGTCAGTGCCACCCTTTCTTATTTGCTCTGCTTTTCGCTTAGAGCCTCTCTCAGTTCTTGGGTGCAAAGAGGTGTTGTGTCTTCATATGGTGAGGGACAGTTGAAGTTTTCATGCCAGTGGTTCTTTTAGGTTTTTCTCCCTTTTATATTTCACTTTAGGGAAATGTGGGAGGGAATAGTGACACCATGGCCTGATCACTTGCCATTCCAGCCAAGAGTGGATGGCAGCTTTGAATGCCGCTAAGGACAGACCTGCATTAGTGTGTTGTGGCTTCATAATCTGCTGTCTTGGAAGGAAGGCTGACACCTCTTGGGTAGGGCTTGCTTCTTCACTACAGGAGTTGATTCACTGTTATATTACGGGCTTCCCCGGGCATATTTATTCCACATGCTCTGTCGTTGAAAATGTAAGTTGTTGGCCTTGATCTCCTTTCTGTCTCTCTACACTCCCGCTCCTCCAGTTGGTCTCGTCTTTTCTCATGGAATGAACCTTGTAGTACCTTTTCTCGGGGAGAATATTTCCATGTTCTCTCTGGCAGTGGTGAGCCCTGGCCTGACTTCCTACAGTGTTTATCACTGTTAGGTGGGGGCAAGTCCTTCCCTTCTGCAGAAAACCATCAGCCATCAGCCAGACAGGCATGAAGAAGAATGCGCCCAGGAAACCTTCCAAATTATAGGTGACATGTACATATATAAATACATAGAAATACTAAGCTTTTTTAGCAGCAGTCACTTCGTTGGGTTAGAACCTGGGAGTAGAGGTAGGGGACCCATGTGCAGGGGACCACCTCCCTAGTGTTCCCTGTCATCTTGCACACCTTCCATCATTAGGAGCTGTCCTCCCCCACCATGTCCTGGTTGCGCGGCTGCACCTATATGTGTAAGAGGTCCCCACCTTTTCCACTTCCTCTCCAGGGACCTTGGGAGCCCCAGACGTTCCAAGGTCTTGGTGCAATAAAATAATGTGTCTTTGTGAGTCCTTTCTGTGTCTTTCACTTTTTAAAAGATGCGTTCCAACCAACTCCTTGTTGGTTTCCTGAGGTCAAATGAAAGGTTATCTTTGTCATACTTTCACAAAGCCATTCATAACAGAGAAGGGACCTCCAGACCTCTGTAGTAAAAAATACAAAGCAGGTCCTACTCAGGAACAAAGAAGCCGGGCATAGTAGTACATTCCTGTAATCCCAGCACTCTGGCAGGTTGAGGCAGTAGGACTGCAAGTTCAGCCCAGCCTGGGATGAACTTAGCAAGGCTGTCACAAAATTTTTTTAGCTAGGCACAGTGGCTCTGGAGCCTTTAACTGTGGTGACAGGGATGGGCCTGGAAGACAACATTAGTCAGACAGGCAAAGCAAGTAGTGAGTTCAGTCTGGGCCATGAATCTACCATAGGATATCCACGAAGAGGTGTTCGAGGCCAACCTGGACTACCTAGTTCAAGGCAAGTGTAAACTATATAAGACTGTCTCGGGCCCATGTGCTGTCCCAATTTTTTAAAAATTTTTTTTGTTTGATTTTTTTTGAGACAGGGCACAGGTGGCTGGCCCTCGTGCATTGTAAAGCTGAGACACAAAACTCAACACCCACAGTTTAAAGGAGAGGTTTAAGTTAGCTCACAGTTTCAGTGCATGATTGCTTGGCCCCACGGTAGAGTTCTCATAAAAGGGGTGGGCATCATGTAGCAAAGCTGCTTAGTTCATGGCCTGGGAATAGTGCTAGAGAGGGAGGGACCAGGGCCACATACATAGCAGTCCCTAACCATTTGGGCACAAGAGAACAGTTTTGTGAAATACAGTTTTTCCATGGACTGGAAAAATTATCCTCAGGAGGAGGATAATTTTGGGAAAATTCAAGGACATTCCATTTATTGTGTACTTTATTATTATTGCATGTCAGTGCAAAAACAGCTCTGAGCTTGACAGTGACACCCACAGTGTGTTGCTTATGTCCAGGCTTTTTAGTGCTTCTGTGGCAATCTTGGGATATTTCACCTTGATTTTAACCCAAAACTTGTAGATTTGAAGTTGTCTCAAACATCCTTTAGGGCCACTGTCATTTGTGATCTTAAGCAGTTGTTCCTCTTGTAGCATGAACAAAGTTCACCTGGCTTATTCACAAATGGCTCACAGATCCATTTCTTCCCAGTTTGAGAGTCATGTGGTTGAAAAATAATGTTCAGCCTTTTTTTGCAAGTTGAGTTAGGTGATCATGCATCAGCCTGAAGAAAAGAGACCTTGACTCAGTTTCTTTCAAAATCTCTACTAATGTTTGAAACGTCAAAAATTCCAGTGTTGCCAGATGTGGTAACACATACCTATAATCCTAGCATTCAGGAGACAGGCAGGAAGATTGCTGTGCGTTCGAGGTCAGCCTGAACTAAATAGTGAGACCCTGTCTCAAACGAACAAACAAAAAACCCCGTGTTGTCATCACCCCCATAATTCCAATTTGGCTTTGAATGAGATCACTTTATCTGATGACTTAAACACAGTCATCATCCTCCCTTAAAGTGACAAATTGAATTCAGTGACTCATTAATCCTCTTTAACAATTGTGCCTTAGTATCCTCTGCTATTTTATCATCTCATCTAGTTCTGGTGTTACCTGAAAAAGGAACACATGCCACCTTGAATTGAATTTGAATTACAGCCTCTCCTAAAAGTTCACAGTAAATCCTTAGCAGCAGGCAGGATCAGTTCTTCTCCAGTAGTAAAGGGCTTAGCTTTAGCAATGCAGTCAGACAGTAAGAATGCTTTCAGAGTAGATGCATTTGATGAAGTGATGGCCTTCAGTAATTGCTTCTGTTCTTTGTGTTAAGATGAAAAATTCAAAAAGGGCTGGGGATATAGCTCAGTGGAATAAGCGCCTGCCTAGCAAGCGCCGGGTCCTGACTTCGATCCCCAGTACCGCAAAAAAAAAAAAAAAAAAAAAAAAATTCAAAGGGCTTGTCTTTTAGTACAGTATGCTTTGTCTCTCTAAGTTGAAGTAGTTTTGAAGGTTTCATGGCTTCACTGGTCCCCATATATTATACAAAGTAAGCTTGGAGAATATGAATCATCTGTTGTAATGAGCCTATAATTTAAGTAGACTCTTATTAATGTTTTTCTTTCTGCAGATTGCTTTTTGTTGGTAGTCTTAATGTCTCCTACTTAGCATCATTGAGTCTTTCTTCCATTTCAAAGAAGCTCTCCAGTGACATTTGTGTTTTACACAGTTTGGTGAGTGGTAGCTTGTGGGATTATAAAAAATGTCAGTGAAGTACGGAGTGCAAGAAAGACACACAGGAAAGTGGTGAAGAAAATAATGCACAGGTCACATGCAGACTGAAATAAGTGTTGGATTCTGACTTAAAGCCTGCCACCAGATGCAGCTTATCACTTGCCACTCACTGATAGAGTTTTGATGTGAGCCTGTAAGCAGTTGATTTATTGTGGTCTCTGCTAATATTAATCTGTATTCTCAGCTGCTCTCCAGCAACTAGCATCACCACCTCAGCTCCACTTCAGATTATCAAGCATGAGATTCTCATAAGGCACACACAACCTAGATCCTGCCCATGTACAGTTCATAGTAGGCTTCATTCTCCTATGAGAATCTAATATCCCCACCCCACTCCCACTGCTGATCTGAGAGGAGATGGGGCTGAGGGACTATTACTAATGATGAGTAGCAGCTGTAAATACAGATGAAGCTTCACTCAGTTGCCTACTACTTACCTGCTGCTGTGTGGCCCAGTTCCTACCAGACTATGGCCATAGCCCGGGTGTTGGGGACTCCTGGTATATAGTACCCAAGGCCACACCTGCATGACCCACCTGGACATACCCAAGAGTGCTTTACTAGTCTGCTAGGTATTTCTTCATGCAATGAACTGGACATATCAGGATTAACAGTCAGCCGGGCATGGTGGCACACAACTGTGATCCCAGCACTCGGGAGGCTGAGGTAGGAGGATCATTGTGAGTTAGACCAGCCTGGGCTACCAAATGAGTCCAAGGCCAGCCTGAACTACCTAATGAGCCCCTGTATCAAAAAGATTTTAAAAAAAGGATTAACAGTCATACTGGGATGAGGGATGACTGCAGGGGTCGGCTGGCCCAGCTTGGGATAACATCTAAGCAGTAAATCATCCAGGCAGTAAGTTGGTGCATATCTGTAATCTAGGAGGCTGAGGCCGAAGGACTGCAAGTTCCAGCGTAGACCCAGCAACTTACTGACCTAGTAAGATCCTGTCTCAAAATAAAAAAAAAAACAAAAACATGTGACCCTCTCTTCATCTGTTCTCCCTCTGCAGAGTGATCCCAGTGCTCGAGGCAGCATCCAAGGGAAGAGCCACTGAGTACTGAGATGTGGGGGCTCGGTCTGTGTTCTGGCCTGGGGTGAGACTCAGCAGTGCTGCAAACTTGTCTGCATAGAGAACTGTTGTCCTTGGCTGTGTGTCAGACCCCAGTGAGCACCAGAGTCACAAGAGGTCCGTGGGACACAGGTTTCCAGGTCTACTGACATTCAGATTGTGCCTTTCTAAGGGTGTGTGTTTCTAACAAGTCCCCAGGTGGCAATGCGCTGGCAGGGCTCACACTGAGACCCGCTGTTCTGATCTAGTGGCTCTCCCATGGAGTAGGTGGTTGGGGTGGCAGTGTGGGAGGGAATCACATGCATGTATACAATGGTACGGCCACTGTCACCTCTACCCTGTCAGGGCATCTGCCATGGCCTGTACGACAGGGAGGGGTCTCCTGGGTCGAGGTTGAGGGCTCCATCTGGCCTTTCCCCTCAGGCCTTGCTTTCTGCTTCCACGCTCCACAGCTCTCAGTCCGGCCTCCACCCTTGTTGCTCTGTTCAGTGACCTAATTCTCAAATCTGACGGGGATCGACCACCAGCTCTCCCAGGACCTTCTGAGTTCCTGTGCCTAGACCTCCTCTCCTGCCTCCTCAGTGTTGGTCTGCTGCATGGGTAGCCCTGAGTGTGTAGATTTTGTCCAGACCCATTGGGTCTGCTAGGACCTCTTCCTGGATATCCTGTGGCAGATTCATAGCCCAGGCTAAACTTGGTGTCCTGGTCTGCCTGTCTGACCAGTGTTCCCGCCCACAGACACATCCCGGTCACCACAGCTAGAGGCTCTAGGGCTCTGGCCACTTTACTGCCTTGCCCTTTCTGCTCCCCCACATGTCGACCTTGAAAGTCTGTTCTATCTGCTGCTGTCCCTTTCTGTTTCCCTTCTACTGACTCTCAGCCTGGGTCTGTCATTCCCTCCTAGACCCTACTAGTAGTCTGGTCTGTTGTCCAGCTTTTGTCCTTTTGTTCGCCTGCCCAAGAACCATGTTTTAGGACAGAAACCCCTGAGTCCTTTCTGCCCTGTGAGATAACAAAATTTCCTGTCACCCTGAACCTTTGCCTGCCCTTTAGCTATGCACACACTGGAGGCCCCTGGATGGCTGCCCAACATCAGGTTCTGGACTCCTGGAAAGTGTTGCAGGTATCAGACCGCTCACCTCTGCCACGGGTGGCTGCCGATGTTCTGGCCCTCGGTGACTCCAACCCAAGGTGTCTCTGGGGCTGGTTGCTTCTTCTAGAAAACTTCCATGTGTGGTTCCTGCTTTACAAGGATTGAGGCTGGGTCATGTTAGATGAAGGTTTAATCAAGAAGGCCAAGTTGGGTCATAAGCCTGAGTTCTAACCATGCCTTCCTCAAGTCCGAGTTGTGCATTTGAGTGAATCATGTCACCTCTCCATGCTTTAGTCTGTAAAAAGAAAATGCTGTGGCTGTCCACCATCACCCTTGTGCTGTGTCTTGCATATTTGTTCTTTTGGTTCATACTTTCTTAGGAAGGTGATTTTTTTTTTTTTGTACCAGGAATCAAACTCATGACCTTGCACTTGCCAGACAAGCGCTTGTGCCACTGAACTATATCCCCTACCCTGGAAGGTGATGATTAAAGGGCAGTACTAAGACTGCTACTCAGTGTCCTTTAGGTACTGGGTGAAAATTATAGTCACAAAATTGTTGTCCCTTGCACAGATTCTAAGCTTTTTTTTTTTTTTTGCGGTACTGGGGATCGAACTCAGGACCCTGCGCTTGCTAGGCAAGCGCTTATTCCACTGAGCTATATCCCCAGCCCCAGATTCTAAGCTTTTAAATAGCTTATCATGATTAGGCCATACTTTGAGTCCAAGTCCAAGTTTATTAGTACATGTGTATAGCTCATTCAAGTAAATGTGAGCCTACATTATCTCATACTAAGCATTCTGACTAGTATTACTAAAATGAAGCACTGGGTTTTTTGTTTTGTTTTGTTTTGTTTTGGGGGGGGTTGGTGGTGCTAAGTCCCCTTGAAATCAGGCCCTTCACACTGAGCTACATCCCCAGCCCTTTTTATTTTTTGAGAGAGGGTTTCACTGAGTTACTAAGTTGCCCCAGCTGTGGTCAAACTTGTGATCTCAGCCTCCCTCTCAGAGTGCTGGGGTTATAGATGTGCATCACCCTACCTTAAGCATGGCTTAACTTTTTTTTCCCTTTGAATCGGGGCTCAAAACTCAAGATGCTCCGGCCTCAGCCTCCTGAGTACCTGAGATTATACATATGTGCCACCATGCTCAGCTGTTGTTTTCCCCTTTAAATACCTGATTTTGCCATTTTCTGTCTCAATGGCTGGTAACATTAAATGGTTCCTGTTGGCAGGACGGGATCACTGTCTCCAGTGGGGCCCTGTACTAGCCAGCCACGTGGTAAATGTTGAACAAGTGAACCAGAAAAGCTAGTGGAGGAAGCGTGGTCGTGACTATGCATTGGCTCTGCCCGGGAAACATCCAGCCCTTTCCACACCAAAGCCTTGGCTCAGAAATCCTCCTTCATGGCTTTGGCTTCACTTTGCCCTTAAGCCCCATCTCCTCTTTGTCTTTCTCGTTCGTGAAAACATTTTGGTGAAGCTGAGCAAGAATGAGCACATTAATTCCTCCATTTGAAGCGAACGCCCGAACAGTGGCACACAGCCAACTGCCTTCTGGGTGGCACAGGAACAGTTGGTGACAACTGGATACAATCAAGTTCCTTTACAAACACATCTTAAGTGCCATTCACACACACACAGAAAAAATTGCAAGCTTTAGCAAAATAAAATCTGGGAGTTTTCAAAGCAAGATAATGCCCCATCTGAGCCTGTCAGAGTGATTCACTGGGCAGCTTTCGTCCTGTGTTACGCTCTCCTGCTTCCCTGGACCCCCTCCAGACTGCAGGACTGGCAATGCAGGCCAGGGCTTATTGAGGACTCGTGAATTCAAGGCACATTGCTGGGCAGCAGGTGGCAGGAGGTGGCTTCTGAAGGACCACTGCCTCCTGCCGAGCTCATCTGCTTCTTTTGCTTGGTCTCAGGAACATGAGTGGCTCACACTGGGAATGGGCACTGAGCCCTTCTGTT